>CAUYON010068573.1:0-14701 GCA_963573935.1 Arctocebus calabarensis
ATTGCCAAAAAAAATTGTATTAAAGGAACAGATAGGCTCTGATGATGAAGATGAGTCCAGTGAACAAACCTTTATGTATTACATCAATGATGGAGTATATGGATCATTTAATTGCATCCTTTATGATCATGCTCATGTAAAACCTCTTCTGCAAAAGAAACCTAAACCAGATGAGAAGTATTATTCATTCAGCATATGGGGACCAACATATGATGGCCTTGACTGGATAGTTGAGCACTGTAACCTGCCCAAAATGCATGTGGGCATCTTTGAAAATATGGGTGCTTACACTATAACTACTGCTTCTACTTTCAGTGGATTCCAAGGGCAGGCTGACTACCATGTGATGTCAGGAACTACGTGGCAACTTGTGCAGCAAATCCAGAACCCTGACTACCTACCAGAAGGAGAAGAGCAGGATGTTGGCACTCTGCCTGTGTCTTGTGCTTGGGAAAGTGGAATGAAACGTCACCCAACAACTTGTGCTTCAGCTAGTATTAATGTGTAGATATCATTCTGTAGCTGTTAACTGAGAGTTTAGCTTGAATTACGGGATTTGGGGGGACAATTTAACCTAATTATTGCTAGTTTTGAAATGTCTTTCTAAGAGTAGGGTTGGCACAGATGCAGCTGTATGTAAGATTAGGAGTTGTGGTCACACTTGTCTGTGTTCCTATGGAAACTATTTGAATATTTGTTTTGTATGTATTTTTATTCACTTTTCAGACATGCTACAAAGGAGCACCCCTCTGCTGCTCAGCAAGCATTTGTAGCTTGTACAGTGGCAGAATGAGCCAAAAGCTTAGTGTTGTGACCTGTTTTGAAATAAAAAGAAAGAAAGAAAGAAAGAAAGAAAGAAAGAAAGAAAGAAAGAAAGAAAGAAAGAAAGAAAGAAAGAAAGAAAGAAAGAAAGAAAATGTGGATACAATTTATCAAATGGAACTGGCTGAACTGTAGAATTGTGACTCTGAAAGACGCTTTCAAGTCAAGTAGCCTTCCTAATTTCTATGCATCTCTCCCCTCTGAGACATATCCTAATCTCAGGAGCCATGCACTCAAAATAGCAAACATCTTTGGTAGCACTTATGTCTGTGAACAGACTTTTTCCAGAATGAAACATCTGAAATCTCCAACTAAATCTAGACCAACTGATGCACACTTGCATCACTTGTTACGACCAGCAGTGACAAATATGGAACTGGACATTGACCATCTCATTAGCCAAAAGCAGGCCCATAGTTCCCATTGAAATGCTGGTAAGTTTGTTGATTTAACTTTATTTGTTCTACATTTTTAAATATCATATTTGTTCCCATTTTTGGTTTATTTTTTTACTTCAAAATAAGATATGTGGAGTGTGCATATGAATTTGTTCATAGTTTTTTTTTTAAACTATAGTCCAGCCAGCCAACAGTCTGAGGGACACTGAACTGGCCCCCTGTTTAAAAAGTTTGAGGACCCCTGATTTAGACAAATTAAACTGCAGATTCCCAAGAATCAAACAAACAAAGATGCATTTGAATACTGACTGAATGTTCCCAGTGCTTTCTGTCCTAAGGACACGGGCTTTGTGAGAGTATGCAAAGAAAGGTTCAAATCATGCAATCATATTGTTTCCACATGGGTTGCCTTGGGTTATTTCTTTATTATAAGTCATCACATGGGTTTTCCTGACTCAAAAGATCAAATTTCCAGAAACTTACTCTGCAACAGACATCAATGAGGAAAAAAAGTCTGCTATTTTCATTTTTAGTCCCCCATACATAAACCTGACTAAGTTGTTGTTGGATTGTTGCTGCTGAATTTTGCAGCAGGAAGAGTCACTGTAGAGAATATGGAAAATATTCTCCATATTTCTTCCTTCAACAAAATATAAAAAAAGAAATAGAAACTATCCAAAAATCTTGCCATTTATAGCCAGTCATTTGTAAGGCTCTCATATATTTTTCTGTTTTTCCATTTCCTGTGTTTTTTTAAAAAATCATTCTGCAGCCCATTTCTTTTCCTTGTCATTGAAAATATTTGTTCATCTAAGTGTTATTGAGAGCTTTGATTATTTATTTCCAAATAGCTACATGGTAATCGTTAGGGTTCACATTTTACTACTTTGTGATCAATAGAAGATAGGAAGGGTATGGCTTTTATTCTCTGTTGCATATGATTCACTGATTTAGCTGAATGACATAACTGAATTATCCCTAGCTGACTTTCTAAAGACAGAGTTTAAAAAATTCAAAATTAAAAAGGATTATCATTGTCATTGTCAGTGAGTATATGAGTCATTTTTTATATTAGTATCTTTCCGTTTAAAGAAAGGTTAGCCATCATCACTGAATATGGAAAGAATCTACAGTATAATAGATAAATACCTTATGGCAAAACTCTCTTTTTAATAATTTTACTAACTTTATTTATTCATTTATTTATTTAGAAACAAAGTCTTAACTCTGTCACCCAGGCTGGAATGCAGTGATTGGACTCAAGCAATCCTTCCACCTCAGCCTCTTGAGTAGCTGTGATTATAGGTATGCATATAATCACAGCTGACTAATTTTTTCGATTGCTTTTCTTTTTATAAAAACAGGGTCTCACCCTATTGCCCAGCCTGGTCTCAAACTCTTGTCTTCTAGTGATTCCCCCAACCTCAGCCTCTCAAAGTGCTGGGATTACAAGTGTGAGCCATCACACACAACCCTACAATTTTAATAAGTTTAAATCACGAAATATTTTATTAATAATACAAAACATGATTTCCACATATTACTTTATATTCAATAACTATATATTTATATAATAAAACCTATAACATACAGGACATTGACAAGAGAAGACAGAGATGAGTGTGACATAATGTCTACTCAAGAGCCTACATCGTAGTTGGGGACTATATTAGTTTGCCCAAACTGCCATAACAGAACACCATAGTTGGGTAGCTTAAACAACAGAAATTATCTATCTATCTATCTGTCTGTCTGTCTGTCTGTCTATCTATCTATATATCATCTATTTTTTTTTAAACAGGATCTTGCTCTGTTGCCCAGGCTAGAGTGCAGTGGCATCATCGTAGCTCAGTGCAACATCAAATTCCTAAGATCCTTGTGCTTTAGCCTCCTGAATAACTGGATTATAGAAACCCATGGTGCCTGCTAATATGTGTGTGTGTGTGTGTGTGTGTGTGTGTGTGTGTGTGAGAGAGAGAGAGAGAGAGAGAGAGAGAGAGAATCTTGCTATACTGCTCAGATCAGTCTCAAACTCCTGGCCTGTAGCAATTCTTCCACCTCAGCCTCCCAAAGTGTTGGAATTACAGGCATGACCATTCTGCCCAGCCCCAGAAATTCATTTTTCACAGTCCTGGAGATCTTGTGTCTCTTCCCCTTTTTGTAAGGACAACAGTCTTATAATATTAGGGCCTCACCCTTATGACCTCCTTTAATCTTAATTATTTCCTTAAAGGCTCTAACTGCAAATAAAATCATTGAGGGTGAGAACTTCAGCATGTGAGTTTTAGGGGGACAGAGTTTAGTACACAACAGGGACACAGTAATGAGTACATTTACATAAAATTTAACTGGTACTATTTCAGAGACATAAAGTGGCTGGAATACACACTGTGATTAAATTAGAAAAAGTTTGAAAGCCTTGTTTTATTGACTGTAGCATTTGAAAAATATCTGTTGTTCAATGGGAACTTACTATTTTAAGGAGTCACCCTGAAAACATACAAAAGTTGGCAGTCCCGTGTTTGCAATCCTATATTGCCTCCCTGTGTGGCCCTATCCTGGGTCTCTTGATACCTTTAGCTGAAGACTTGTTCTCTTATTTGGTCGCCTGGCTTCGCTTTTCCTTTCTTTAGCCATTTCTCCATCACTTGTTCCATTGGCTCCTCTCAAGATTCGGTTCTTTCATTTTGTATCAACAAAATTTAGATTTCATACCTAGCATTTTTAATTTCTTACTCTCTCTTATCAGCTTCTTCCCAGTTAGTCCCTTTTGTGTTAAAGCCCAAATTTTATTTATCAAAGAACTAGGAAAAGATAAGAGGTAGAATGAGGCAAAATCAAGTCAATGGATTCTAGAGTCCTGAGTATGTTGGGTAGACCATGGACAGAGTCACTGGGAGATAATAATGAAGTAAGTAAATTCTAGAGATCAATCTTTTGTGTATCCTTGAAAATAATCTCTGATTTCTAGAGGAAATAATGCATTTCCCATCAATACTGTGTATACTGAAATGGAAATCAAAGCTACTAGATCGTGAAGTCTGAATGTTCTTGATGCTTCCTGTACAGTAAAATCTTAATGATTTTCATCCCTCCATCAACCTACATTTGTGAATTTATAAGAGAATGCTATAACTACAAACTTAAATCATGCACTTCAAAGTTTTTTTATTACATATTTAATCATAGTAAAATACATATAACATCAAAGTTATTATCTTGACCACTTCTAGATGTACATAAAATTCGGTAGTGTTAAGTAGTCTTATGTTGTTGTGAAACCAATCTCCAGAAATTTTTTATCTCCTAAAACTAAAACTCAAGAGACAAAAATTTCCCATCATCTCTTAGCTATGGAAACTATTATTCTGTTTTCTCTCTCTATGAATTTAGGTACTTTAGGTGCCTCATGAGAGTAGAATCATATAGTATTTCTCTTCTTTGTGACTAGCTATTTCACTTACCATAACGTTCTTATGGTTTATCCACATCGTAGCATGTGTCAAAATTTCCTTTGAAAACTGAATAATATCCCATTTTATGTGTATACACATTTTGTTTATTCATTCATTCTTCAGTGACACTGGGATTATTTCCGTTTTGTAGCTATTGTGAATAATGATGCTGTGAACACGAATCACGGTGTATAATTTTTACAAATCGATCTTTTAGAATATGCCTTTAGTTGGTAAAAGTCAACATTTTTTCAACATCACTTAGGATATATATTTAATAAGTATAATAGTAACCTGAAAGCACACCAAGATATTTAAAAATTATGAAAATCCTCTGTCTGAGGCAGGATACCTTGTTCAGGTATTTAATTATTTATGTTCTATGTCTTGGGTCTGAGAGTCACAGTAATCACAATTCAAAATGCTATTTTTAAAGATATTTATCATCTTGCTCTGCTTTCAGGTTTCCACTATTTTTCCTCTACTAAGTATATATCCAGAAGACCAAAAATCACATTATAACAAATATATCTGTATCAGAATGTTTATTGCAGCCCAATTCATAATTGCTAAGTCATGGAAAAAGCCCAAGTGCCCATCAATCCATGAGTGGATTAATAAATTGTGGTATATGTACACCATGGGATATTATGCAACCTTAAAGAAAGATGGAGACTTTACCTCTTTCATGCTTACATGGATGGAGCTGGAAAATATTCTTCTTAGCAAAGTATCCCAAGAATGGAAGAAAAAGTATCCAATGTACTCGTCCCTACTATGAAACTAATTTATAGCTTTCATGTGAAAGCTATAACCCAATTACAGCACAACAACTGGGGAAAGGGGCAAGGGAGGGGAGGGATGGGGGGAGGATGGCGGAGGGAGAGTATTTGGTGGGTCCATACTTACAGTGCATCTCAGAAGGGTACAGGTGAATCTTATTAAATGTAGAATATAAATGTCTCCACACAATATTGAAGAAAATGCCATAAAAACTATGTCAACCCGTTCAATGAAAATATTTCAAATTGCATATAAAACCAGCACATTGTACCCCTTGATTGCATTTACATACACAACCATGATTTAATAAAAAAAAATAATAATAAATAAATAAATAATATAAAAAGAAACAAACTGAAAAAAAGTAATTAAATTGTGTTCAGTATACTATGTAGAAAACTAATCTAACACATATTAGCATGATTCTCAATAAACACTGAAATAAAAATTGATTATGAGTAATATTTTATCTAGTCAGAAAGTTCACTTAATATATTCTGATGTTTGTTGACTATATTGCAATTATAAAGAATTGTGCTTCCAAGGATATGAACCCTTGATATGATCAAAAGTTGAAAAACTAAAAATGTCATTTGTGTGTAGTGAATTTAGACTAGTTTGTCTTTGTCCAGATGGAAGAACAACATGATTTCAAATAGGTCCTTTCAGGGCCGAAGTTAACCCCAATACATGAGGCAAATCTTTTTAGAAAGATGAATTTCTTAGCCAATTCAGCCAAGTTTCACCAACTATAATTTTTACTGTCATGAATGCCTTCTCTTAGGATTTTTGTTCCTTTTTTTAGAATGTGCTAAATTGCATGGTGAGGTCTTTTTTGCACCACACAGTCACTTGTGGTCCTAAACTCACTGAAGGCCTTGCAACAACGTCTGTGTAGCTGATAAACAAGCTCAGAAGACAGTCACATTGAACGACAGAAAGTCCTGATTTTCTAAGTTACAGTGGTCTCTTCAGTGTAGGAGAAGGAATGTGTGATACTGGGCGAAATAACAAATATTCAAGTGTTCAAATGAGGCATTCCAGAAAAAAATACAGTCAAACCTGTTAGTTTCATTATCCAAAAGTGAATCTCAGTACAGTTTTATTTATAATTTTATTTCTTCAGGCCTTTTAGTCTTGTCAAGATACTTGTTTTTGACCTATAGCTCTACCCTCCCCAAGAAATGATTATTATATCCTGATCTTATGCCTCTCTGTTTCAAACTTCTCAATGTAAAAAAAACATCAGGGCTGCCTTCTTGGATAAAAGGACTTGGTTTTAGATTTTCTGTATCCCAGCACTCTTGAAAAAGAAGCATGACAGATACAAGAGACCAAAATGTACAAATCTGAGCCTGCAAGCAAAGCTTGTGATTATGGCCAGCCAGCTTCCATGGTTTCCTATGTTAAATCCTATCCCGGAGTGGGTAATATCTGTTCTCTCTCATTCAAGTTCCTTTCAGAGGGATATAATTTTGTCACATGGGCACCATCCACTAAACCAGCCTGAACAGGCAGTGAGTTGTATGATTGTGTACATGGGCAAGGGACTAGGGAGGAATTTGAGGCTGTGGTACATAGTGACCCCAAATGGGGAGAGATTTCCTGGAACCTGAACTTCAGCCGAAACCCCGGAGTTTAAAAAAGGTAAGTAAGTAAATGTCAGCTTATACCACTGGAATAAGTTATTGACAGTGGATTAGGGTAAAAAAAAAAATCATAGTAATTATGTGCACATCCCTATCAACTCTGTTTTTCATAGTTTAATAATATGGCCATTGGGTTTTAAAAATGGTTTATCAATGTTCATATTTAAGGGTGTATGAAGACAGAATATTAAAAGATGAAGACATAAAATACAAAAGGTTTGGTTGTCTGCCTAGTTTATTATCTTGCCTACCATTTTTTGGGTTCACAAATCTCAATGAGAACTCTGTAAACTAATTTGTCACATGTTTCTTACTGCCTTCAGAGTTGCAAATAAAAGACATTTGCAAAAAACACAAATCACGTACAATCACGTTTTCTTTCCTTTTCTGTACTTTAAAAACTGTGTATTTACTTGTAGGAAGGTTTAGGAAAAGTTTGGCTTTTTATTTATTTATTTTTTGGCTTCACTTTGGCCAAATAACATATATTATATGACAGGGGCTTTTATGGCTCTTATCCTACATATTCTCAAATAATTCTCCTGAGAACATTCAGAAACATGAAAAACTATGATAGAGATCTTTCCTTAGAAACTCTGGATTCAAGTTTAGCTGTATTACTTACAACTTTGTGATCTTGAGTCAGTCTCTTTGCCTTTCTCTGCATCCTACGGGTAATGATGCTTGTCTCACAAAGTTATTTTATGAGTTAAATGAGATGATATATATGAAACACTGAATAAGCTATGATACACCACACAGTTTTAAGACAGTATCAACGTAAGATCTAGGGTAGGTCAATTCAAAAAGAACTAAGTAAATAAATTTCTTTTCTGGGCCTAAAATAATTCAACTGAAATGGCAACATTTACAAATAATCTATTGAGAACCTCTAGATCAGTTGTTCTCAACCTTCCTAATGCCTTCTAATGCTGCAACCATTTAATACAGTTCCTCAAGTTGTGGTGACCCCCAACCATAAAATTATTTTTGTTGCTACTTCATAATTGTAATTTTGCCACTGTTATGAATCGTTATGTAAATATCTGATATGCAGGAGGTATTTTCATTGTAACTAAGGGGTCACGACCCACAGGTTGAGAATTGTTGCTCTAGATACTTTTCAAAGCCTGCTTTTATTAACCCCCACTATAATCCTGTGAGGTAGCTCCTATTCTCCTGTTTTATAGATAGGACAAAGTACTCAACTAGGTGACTCTGGTTATATTTTTAGTGGTTTGGTAATATAGAATCAGAATTCATATACTATAGAAATAAATGGATTAATGGTCTTCAGGCTTAACACTGTTCCATACTGGCTTTTTACTAGCTATTTATGATATAGATTATGTTCCTAAGAACTGTGATCTATCTTGGGAACTTCTAAAATAATCTGATAATACTATCATTGATTCTAATGGTTAATGTTTGTTACAGAGATTTATAGAATTTTTGATATTTGCAGCATAAGATAATGAGAAGCACATTTTATTATTTTTAAATTTAATTTTCATAATTTAATATTTATTTTTATGAAATCATAACTGTATGCATTTATGTGGTACAATGTGATGATTTGGTATATAATGTGGAATGCTTAAATCAAACTGATTAACATAACTATAACCTCACTTATTTTTTGTGGTAAGACATTTATAATATACTCTTAGTTGTTTTGAAATGTACCCTTGCATTGTGCAGCTTAGGTGAGATACCACCAAAGACCTTCCCTCCACTCTCCCTTCCCCCTTCTCTTCCCTTTCCTCCTCTTCTCTCCTTCTTTCTGGACTACATTTGTGTTTTATCATTCCTATGAATGTGTAAGTGATTGTATATTGGTTTCATAATAGTATTGAGTACACTGAATACTTTTCCCCCCATTCTTGAGATACTTTACTAAGAAGAATATGTTCCAGTTCCATCCAGATAAACATATGAGATGTAAAGTCTCCATCTTTTTTATGGCAATATAGTATTCCATGGTATACAAATAGCACAATTTGTTAATCCATTCATGGGTTGATGGGCACTTAGATTGCTTCCACGACTTGGAAATTATGAATTGGGCTACAATAAACATTCTGGTGCAAATGTCTTTGTTGTAAAATAATTTTTGTTGATCTAGAATTGTAGGATCAAATGGTAGGTCAGCTTTTAGCTCCTTATGAATTCTCCATACTTCTTTCCAAAAAGGTTGTATTAGTTTGCAATGCCACCAGCATTGTAGAAGTATTCTCTTCTCTCCACATCTATGCCAACATCTGTAGTTTTAGGGTTTTATGATTTGGGCTAATCTTACTGGAGTCAGGTGATATCTCAAAGTGGTTTTGATTTGCATTTCTCTGATGATTAAAGATGATAAGCATTTTTTCATGTGATTGTCATCATCAGTAAAGTTTCTGTTCAAGTCTCTTGAAACCACAAAGAAATGAGGTTGTTTTTTTCTTACTGATTTGAGTTGTCAGACTTTTGTTGGAATCATAACCTGCAAAAAATCTTCTCCAATTCTGAAGGCTGTCTTTTGCTTTACTTGCAGTACCCTTATCTGTGCAGAAGCTTTTTAGCTTGATCAGATCCCAGTAATGGTTTTTAGTGTTGTTTCAGTTGGTGTGGGTGGAGGGGGTCCTCCTCATGAAATATTTTCGTAGGTCAATACCTTCAAGCATTTTCCCTGCACTTTCTTCTAGCACTTTTATAGTTTCATGTCTTAAGTTTAATTCTTTTATATGGTGAGAATCAATTTTTGTTAGTGATGCAAGGTGAGGGTCCAGTTTCAGTCTTCAACAGTTCACTAGCCAGTTCTCCCTGCACTATTTGCTAAATAGGGAATTTTTTCCTCAATGTATGTTTTTGTTGGATTATAATAGATCAAGTGATGATACGTGGCTGGCTAGATTCTCTAGCCTAGATTCTCTATTCTGTTCCATACATCTACACCTCTATTTTTGTGTCAGGACCATGCTGTTTTGATCTCACTATAGATTTGTAGTATAACCTGAAGTCTGGTAACATGATGACTCCTGATTTGTTTTTATTTCTAAGTAATGTATTGGCTATTTGAGATTTTTTCTGATTCTATATAAAATGAAGTACTATTTTCTCAAGTTCTTTAAAGTATGTCATTGGTGCTTTGATAGGAATTCATTAATTATGTTGATTGCTTTCAGTAATATGAACATTTTAACAATGTTGATTCTTCCTAGACACGAGCATGGTATGTTTTTCCATTTTTTAATATCTTTAGCTATTTCTTTTCTCAGGGTTTCATAATTCTCATTATAGAGATCTTTCATGTCCTTTGTTAGATAAATTCCCAGGTATTATATCTTATTTGGCACTACTATAATAGGAATAGAGTCTTTGACTATATTTTCAACTTGACTACTGTTGGTATATATGAAAGACACTGATTTATAAGTGTTGATTTTATATTCTGAGACACTGCTATATTTCTTGATCACTTCTAAGAGCTTTGTAGTTGAGTTCCTTCAGTTTTCCAGGTATAAGATCATATCATTCACAAAGAGTGAGAGTTTGATCTCCTCTGACCCAATTTGAATACCCTTCATCCCCTTGCCTTGACTGATTGTGATGGCTAGGACTTCCATTACTATTTTGAATAGCAGTGGTGACAGTGGGCATCCTAGTCTAGTTCCAGATCTGAGTAGAAATGTTTTCAATTTTACTTCATTCAATATGATATTGTCTGTGGGTTTGGAGTAGATGGCCTCTATCAGTTTAAGAAATATCCCATCTAAGCCTCTTTTCTTAAGTATTCTAATCATGAAAGGACACTGGATATTATCAAAAGCTTTTTCTATATCAGTTTATAGAATCATATGGTCTTTGTTTTTTATTTTATTTATGTAATGTATTATATTGATAAATTTATGTATATTGAACCAGACTTGTAACCCTGGGATAAAACTACCTTGATCATAGTGTACAATTTTTTTAATGTGTTATTGAATTCTGTTTGCTAGGATCTTATTGCATATTTTTGCATTGATATTCATTAATGATATTGGTCTATAGTTTTCTTTCTTTGTTAGGTCCTTTCTTGGTTTGGGGATCAAGGTGATATTTGCCTCATAGAATATATTGAGGAAGATGCTTCTTTTTATGTTTTGGCACTAGTTCCTATTTGAAGGTTTGGTAGAATTCTGATGTAAAGCCATCTTGTCCTGGACTTTTATTTTTTTTAGGAGGTTTTGTATAGTTGATAGTATTTCAGTGCTTTATATAAGTCTATTCAAAATTTCTACTTCTCTCTAGTTGATTCTAGGAAAGTGGTCTGCTTCCAGGTATTGGTCCATTTCTTCCAGATTTTCATATTTCTGAGAATAGAGTTTTTGGTAGTAATCATTGATGATTTTTTTGAATTTCTGTGGTATCGGCTATTATTTCTCCTTTATCATTTCAGATTGACGTTATTAGTGATTTTACTTTTCTGTTTCTGGTTAGGCTAGCCAAAGGTTTATTAATTTTATTAACCTTTTCAAAGAACCAACTTTTTGATTTGTTATCTTCTGAATGATTCTTTTGTTTTCAATTTCATTTCATTTGCTCTAATTTTGGTTATTTCTTTTCTTTTGCTGAGTTTTGGATTGGATTGTTATTCCTTTTCCAGCTGCTTGAGATTATCCATTAGTTTGTTGACTTTCTCTCCCACCACCTCCGGTATATGGGACCAGTTCCTTACTCCTTTGAGCCAGAGGTGCTGCCCACTCTTTCCATTTTCTTGATAAAAGCTTCTAATACTATAAATTGCCCTCTTAGTACTGATTTTTCAGTATCCCACAGGTTTTGATAATTTGTGTCTTCCTTATGAGTTTGTTCCAAAAAATTGATGATTTCCTTCTTTATCTCATCTTTGATGCAAGTATCCTTCAGCCTAGGTTATTCCATTTCCAAGATTTTGTTTGAGTATGAAGATTTCTGTTGCTGTTGAGTTCAACTTTTATTCTGTGATGGTCTATGAAGATACAAGGAATGATTTCTATTCCTTTAAGTGTCTTGAGATATCAGTTTTGGAGGATAATACATCAGCTGATGAGAAGAATGTGTACTCAGTTTTATTAGGATGAAATCTGTAGATGTCTGTTAAGTCCATTTGTTCTAGGGGCAAGTTTAAGTCCATTATTTATTTGTTTAGTTTCTTCTTGGAGGAGCTACCCAGAATTGCCAAAGGGGCGTTAAAATTTCCAATTGTTATAGTGCATGAAGATATCAAATTATTCATATCTGTTAGGGTTTGCTTTATAAATTGAGGAGCATACAGGTAGGTTGCATAAATGTTAATTATTGAAATCTCTTCATGGTGAGTGTTTCCCTTGACAAATATATAGTTTCCATCCTTGTCTTTCTGTATCTTTGTTGGTATAAATCCTATTATATTTGCAAATAAAATTGCAGCCCCTGATTTTTTCTGATTTCCATTTGACTGTATTATAGATGTTCATCCCTTCACCCTGTCTTTTTTTATCCTTTAAGGTAGGATGAATCTGTTGCCAGGCAACAGATACCTGGCCTGAGTTTTTATATCTCATGAGTCAACTTGTGCCTCTTTAGAGGACAATTTAAGTCATTTATATTAATTGAAAGAACTGAGAGGTATGGTAGTGTTTTGGCCATCATGTTTTTCAAATGGCCAGTGGATATTTTTAATCTTTCATCTTTGTGGAAGTTAGGTTTTGTTTGATAAATTCTGGGTAAGTTTACTTTGGTGGTAGACCATTGTGCTGGTCATTATGGAAAATGATTCTGAGTATTTCCTGGAAAGCTGGTTTAGTTATGGAACATTTCCGCAACATGTGTACATCAGTAAAGTATTTGATTTCTCTATTACAAATGAAACTCAGTTTAGCTGGATACAGGATCCTGGGCTGAAAGTTGCTTTGTTTTAGAAGATTGAAGATCAATAACAATCCTCTTCTAGTTTGAAAACATTTGGCTGAAAGATCTTTAGTCATTTTAATATTTCTCCCTTTGTAGGTAATGCTTTTCTTACATCTGGCCACTTGCAGGATTTTCTCCTTCACATTAACTTTGGCAAAGTTAATTACAATGTGTCTAGGAGATGTTTTATTTGGATTGAGTCTTGCTGGGGTTCTGAAACTGTATGCCAGGGGTCCTCAAACTACAGCCCGCGGGCCACATGTGCTTGGCCAAAGACTTTTATTCAGCCCACTGGGTGTTTTCCCCACTGCTGCCTGTCTTGTTTAGCCATGAACTTATCCCGGCCTGCAAAATCTGTTAGAAGAAAAACCATTGGTTGCATTCCCAAACAAAACATGTGTGGATTCACTGAAAAGGTTGCAAAAGGAGTTCCAACTTAGATTTAAAGAGCTTCATCTCCATGAACAGGACATACAACTTTTCCATAACCCATTTTCTATTGACATTGAAAATGTGGAGGTTAGTCCCTGAAGTTGCCACCTCAGCCACCCCTCTGTCAGCTGCTCCGGCACCACTTCGGCCAGTGTCTCGGGCCAGTGGGAGGCCGGCACTGACAGGTGTGGCGGGGGTGGCTGAGCACTCCTGTGGCTCCAACTCCGGCTCTGGCCCTGCGCAGGAGGTGGCTTTCCAGCTTTTCCATGGGGCTGGCCTGTGGCGCCCTGATGCTCTAAGAATGTTTCCACTGTGGCTTGGAGGACACAGGCAGTGGGATTCAGAATTCCTGGAGAATTGCCTTTGTGAGAAGCTGGAAGTATTTCTTTAAATTCCTTCTCTTAGTTTTTCAAAGAAACATCAAGAAACCATGAACAACATTAGTAATGAAGAGTTTGACTGCCACTTGCTTTATGAAGGTTTTACTGCCAAGGACATTCTGGAGTAAAAAATCAATGAAGTTTCCTCTTCTGATGATAAGGATGCCTTCTATGTGGCAGACCTTAGAGATGTTCTGAAGAAACACTGAAGATGGCTAAAAGCTCTTCCTCGTGTCACTCCCTTTTATGCAGTCAAATGTAATGACAGTAGAGCCATTGTGAAGATCCTCGCTGCCATTGGGATAGGATTTGTGCTAGCAAGACTGAAATACAATTGGTGCAAAGTCTCAGGGTGCCTCCAGAGAGGATTATTTAATGCAAATTCTTGTAAACAAGTGTCTCAAGTACCCTGCCAATAATGGGGTCCAGATGATGACTTTTGACAGTGAAGTCGAGTTGATGAAAGTTGCCAGAGCACATCCAAAGGCCAGGTTGGTTTTGAGGATTGCCACTGATGATTCCAAAGCAGTCTGTCGACTCAGTGTTAAATTTGGTGCCGCACTCAAAACCAGCAGACTTCTTTTGGAACGGGCAGAAGAGCTAAATATTGGTGTCAGCTTCCACGTAGTAAGTGGCTGTACTGATCCTGAGACCTTCATGCAGGCAATCTCTGATGCCCTCTATGTCTTTGACATGGGAGTTGAGGTTGGTTTCAGCATGTACCTCCTTGATATTGGTGGTGGCTTTCCTGAATCTGAGGATGTGAAGCTTAGATTTGAAGAGATCACTGGTGTAATCAACCCAGCATTGGACAAGTACTTTCCATGAGACTCTGGAGCGAGAATCATAGCTGAGCCAGGCAGATATGTTGCATCAGCCGTCAC
>CAUYON010068575.1:0-20876 GCA_963573935.1 Arctocebus calabarensis
GTGTCTTCATTCCATTAGTTCTAGGTGTTACATGACACCACCCAAAGCCAATAATATACAGCCACGGCATTCAAGCCTCACCACACCGCCGCCCCAACCAATGGAAGACTCCAGCTATACCCCGCCCTCTTTGCCTTCCCAGACCCGCGTAACCAGCCAATAGCCAGAACTTCAAACCTGCCTATCAGCAAACAACACGCTCCCTTATCCCGCCCCTTCCTCCCCCTGCTCACTTGTAAGCTTTAAAAACTGGCTTCCCGCCGCCATTAAATGGACCTTGACAAGAAACCTGCTTGGTCTCGTTCTCTCTTTCTCGCCCATTCCTTTTCAGGCTCGGTCCCCCTCGCCCCCACGAATAACCGCGTCCCTCGGGTCGGAACTTGTGCATACAATTAAGAATAGTCCTTCACATTGAAAAACCCTTCCATAACACATAATAAAAAATAGGATGTTAGGCCTACTCCAACTGATAATAATAAAACATGGAAAAAAATTATATTAAGAAAGGTAATACAGCTTTTTTTCTCTCTCTCTGCCCCTCTCTCTCCCTTGTCTTTCTTTCTCTCTTTCCCTCTCTCCCTTTTTCCCCCCTCTCTCCTTCTCTCTCTCTCCCCTCCTCCTTAATGCTGCTCTGTAGCATCCCCTGCCAATAAAGACCTTTTGTACAAAAAAAAAAGAAAGAAAGAAAGGTAATACAACTAAGAGGCAAAGTCCACACCTTCCACCTCTTGCAGAGTGGACTCACCTGATTAAATTATAGAGGGCCAGTTAACATCGTGTATCACAGTTCAAGGGGTCAAGAAACAATTTACAGAGGTAGTTAGTATAAGAGGTTAGTCTTCCTTTGAGTGCATATGGTATATGTCCAGTCTATGGAATGTGGGTCAACTCAAGAAGGTGGTCATTGTAGGAAGGTGGTCAACTATGGAGTTTCAATTGTATAACTAGAAAGAACAAACTCTGCATACATTGGAGCAAAAATTTTTATATTAAGTGGAATAAATAAAGGTTAAAATCCTTTAATGTTATTAAAAATAGGGTTCTTGAGTTTTATTCTGGCAAAAATTTTGACAAGATAATCATTTAAAAATATCTTTTACTTATGGGTAAACTTATAAGATATAAGCCATGGCTCGGTGCCTGTGGCTTAGCGGGCTAAGGCGCCAGTCATGTACACGTGAGCTGGCGGGATCGAATCCAGCCCAGGCCTGACAAACAACAATGACGGCTGCAACCAAAAAAAGGCCAGGCATTGCTGTGGGCGCCTATAGTCCCAGCTACTGGGGAGGCAGAGGCAAGAGACTTGCTCGAGCCCAGGAATTGGAGGTTGCTGTGAGTTGTGATGTCACAGCACTCTATCCAGGGTGACAGCTTGAGGTTCTGTCTCAAAAAAAAAAAAAAAAAAAAAGATATAAGCCATATTGCTGCATCAGTTTTGAGGTTTTGTTTAATGAAAACATTACCTAATTTTTGCCCAGAATCATATAATCATTAAAAGAGACATAATTCAGAGTTTGGGGAAGACATTCTTATTCTTTTTTTAAAAATTATGATTGTTTATTCATGCCCTTTAAATGTATTCCTGGAGTTTGAAAGCAATATGATATTTACAGGAAAAATTATAGACTAAAAGCTGGATGACTGGGGTTTATCTTAGTTTTGTTGGGAAAGTAAGTAAGAGAAATATTTAAAGGAAAATAAAAGATGAAAAAAAAAAAAGAAAAAGAAAATACACAGTTTAGTACCTAAATGGGCATTTGGAAAAATAAAATCTTCCTAAAGGAAAAATCAGGCATCACACTTCCAGGAGGCAGGGGTAAGAAACACTTTCAAAATGTGTCATTTCATTTATTTATTTATTTTTAGAGACAGAGTCTCATTTTATTGCCCTTGGTAGAGTGCTGTACCATTATAGCTCACAGCAGCCTCCAACTCCTGGCCTTAGGCAATTCTGTTGCCTCAGCCTCCCAAGTAGCTGGGACTACAGTCACCCACCACAAAGCCCAGCTATTTTATTTTGTTGTTGCAGTTTGGCCAGGGCCTGGTTCAAACTTGCCACCCTCTATATATGGGGCCGGTGGCCTACCCACTGAGCCACAGGTACCACTCCTTTTTTGGCATTCTTGTTCTTAAAGACATGCTTTAGACATTTTAATACTTTCTTCTTGTAATGTAATTTTGAGGGGGAAAGGCTCTAAGTACCTAAAGTATTGTTTTTCATTTATCTTAGGGCATGCTTGAACATACAGTTAAGCTTCTCTGGGACACTTAAATTATGTTGATCAAAAAGAAAAGAGTAGACTCAGTGCCTGTGGTTCAGCCACTAGGGCACCAGCCACATACACCAGAACTGGTGGGTTCAAACCCAGCCCAGGCCACCTGAACAACAATGACAACTATAACCAAAAAATAGCCGACTGTTGTGGCAGACACCTGTAGTCCCAGCTCCTTGGGAGGCTGAGGCAAGAGAATTGCTTAAGTCCAAGATTTTGGCACTCTACTAAGGGCAACAAAGTGAGACTCTGTCTCAAAAAATAAATAAATAAATAAAAGAGTAAAAAAAGAATATACATACTGTGCTTTAAATTTCTTTTGAAAATAATTTAATTAATGATTTTTATTTTTAGAAATAGTTATATTTTCTGTAATTCTTAACTTTTAAACATATCAAATTTAAACAGTTTTATCTTTAGAATTTCCTCCCACCCCTTGCTTGTATATTGCATTAGGGAATTATTTCTGTGTAATGTTAATCACTATGCAGACCAAAATCATCTTTGCAGTATTCCCAAATTTAATGGTAATATTCTTAGTATTTCACTAGAGATTAAGGTACTACCTTTCATTTTGAAATAATATATTGATATTTCAATAATAAAGAAGTAACATTTTGATCATCATTTTCCTTCATTATTTAATTTAGTAGGAAATTTGTATTTACCAAAAGCCTTCATAGCATCTATTGAGGTGATCTTGATATTGCCATCCCACTCCCTCTTTGCCTGCCAGATTTCTGCTGAATAATCTGCTGATAGCCGTGTGTTACTTTCCTTTCACGTGGTGATTAGTCACTTTTCTCTTGCTACTTTCAAAATTTTTTTTTCTTTAACATTTGAGAATTTGATTACAATATACCTATTGAAGATCTCTTTATGTTTAATCTATTTGGAGTTCTTTTTGCTTAATGGAACTGGATGTTTATTTCCTGACCCGATTTCAGAAGTTTTCTGTCACTATTTCTTTAAAAAAGCTTTCTCCCTCTTTCTTTCCCTCTTGTCCCTCTGGAACTTCCATAACACATATATTGTTCTGCTGATGGTGTTCTATAAGCCACATAGCCTCTCTTCACTCTTTTTCATTTATTGTTCATTTTCTTCCTCTGACAGAGTAATTGTAAAAGACTTGTCTTGGAGGTGGCCATTTCTTCCTTCTGCTTGATCAAGTCAAGTAAAGTGCTCTATAATATTTTTTCCATTTAGTCATTGTGTTCTTCAACTCCAGAATTAATTTTTGCTCCTTTTTTATAGTTTCTCTTATAGAACTTATTTTGTTCATGTACTATTTTCCTTATTTAGTTTAAATTCCTATGTCCTGTTGTAGCTCACTACACTTTTTAAAGACTACTATTTTGAATTTGTGCAGGCAGTTCATAGATATTCATTTCTTGAGAGACAGTTCCTGGTGCCACCATTCCTCTATTTGTTCTTATCATTTTCCCCAATAATTTGTAATCCTTGTAGCCTAGTGTTCATGTCTGCACATTTGAAAAGTAGAAACCAGTATAATCAGCTTCACTTATACAATCACAAGCATTTGCATGTCTCTGTTTTCAGTAACATGATTGCCTCCCTCTTGTGGCTTCACCTCTTTCAATAATTTGACAAACCAAATTTGAGGTACTCAAGTCACCCATAAGTACACCACAAACTCATTCAACTATGAGCACTGCTTCTCATTGTCACATTACCCAGAGAAGTAAGACAGTTATCTCAAACATATGCTCTGGTCTTTAAGAAGACCTCACTCAGGTTTTCTTAATGAATGTAATCATTTTTCCCAAAGAACCTTCTCTATCTATATCAACTTTGTTAGATCAAGAGGCATTCACACACACATACACACACACACACACACACACACATTCACGCTCCTGTGCTTTTAGGTCCTTTTCAGGATCTCTAGGATTTACTTTATTTCAAAGAACTCATTGGCATTTTCTTCTCTCTGATACTCCTAACCAGATCTCTCATATAGAAGATGGGATAGAATTTGTCCCCTCCCTCTCAGATTCTTACATTCCTCCCTTGTGATCATATCAAGGAGTGAGTAGGCTTTCACTAAGCAGTTAAAATATACATACTTATATGTACACATATGAACACACACATAAAATATACATAGTTATATGTACACATATGAACACACACATAAAAACCTATGTCATTGTGTTCCTATTTTGAGAAAATGGATGTTTTTCAACTTACTTTGAATAATTAGGAGAGGCCATTCAATTCATAATACTAAATAAGTAGGTTAATAATAATGATCTCTATACTTGGGAGTGTTCTAGACTTAGGGCCCTCAGTCAAAAAAGAATATCCATCTCATGGGGTTTCAATTTAATATTGCATAAAATTAGGAATCTTGATAAATATACTTCTAAATACTATTCGAATCTGTGTGTGTTTATAAATATCCTTGTCACAATGTTTTCTTTTTCCTTTTTATTATTTTTAAATTTTTTATTTCATATTCATTCATTTATTTATTTTGGATTAATGTAAGTGTATATACAATTATGTTACATTTGCATTATGTTGCAATTGTTAGGTAAGGTCCAAGTTGTGGATGAGTCTTCACCCAGGAGGTGCAATCATATACCCCTAAAATTGTACTCATTAGGTGGCAGCTTACTAAGCACCATCCCCTCTTCTAGAATTTAATTGTGTTTTTCTCCCATGTGGGCTTATTGTTGTTCATCTACCAGTTTCAAATTAGTATTGCATACCTCAGGTGCTTGTTTTTCCATTCTTGAGATACCTTACCAAAGAGAATGTTCTTCAAGTCCACACAGGTAAATACAAAAGATGTAATGTCTTCATCATTTTACGGCTGAATGTATTCCTTGGTATACATATACCAGAGTTTATTAATCCATACATGAGTTGATGATACTTATACTAAGCAATAGTATTAGGTTGCTTAAATCTAAGACATGAAACTATAAAAACCCTAGAAGAAAGTGTGGGAAAAACTCTTAACAATATCAGCCTGGGAAAAGATTACATGAAGAAGACCCCATTGGCAACTGCAGAAGAAGCAAAAATAAATAAATGAGACCTGCTCAAGTTTAAAAGCTTCTTTGCAACTAAGGATATAATAAACAAAGCAAATAGACAACCATTAGATAAGAGATTATATTTGCATGTTAGAAATACAACAAAGGGGCTCCACGCCTGTGGCTCAACGGGCTAAGGCGCCAGCCACGTACACATGAGCTGGCTGATTCGAATCCGGCCCGGCCCACCAAACAAGGACGGTGCAACCAAAAAATGGCCGGGCATTGTGGTGGGCGCCTGTAGTCCCAGCTACTTGGGAGGCAGAGGCAAGAGACTCGCTTGAGCCCAGGAATTGGAGGTTGCTGTGAGCTATGAAGCCACAGCACTCTATCCAGGGCGACAGCTTGAGGCTCTGTCTCAAAAAAAGAAAAAAAGAAAGAAATACAACAAAGAGCTAATAACCAGAATCTACAAAGAACTTAAGCAAATCAACAAGAAAGGAGCAAACAATCAATTAATCACTGGGCAAGAGACATGAACATAAACTTCTTCCCAGAAGACAGACAAATGACCAACAAACACATGAAAAAATGTTTATTATCCCTAATCATGAGAGAAATGCAAATCAAAACCACCTTGACATATCTAACTCCAATGAAAATAGCCCACATCACAAAGTCCCAAAACTGCAGAAGCAGGAGTAGGTGTGAAGAAAAAGAAACGCTTGACACTAATTTTGATGAGATAAAAAATGTGGTTAAACTCTGTTTTCTCACAATGGATGATTCTCTTGTTCAAAATTTGTCAATCACAGGGTGTTAGAGTAATGAGAACATAATTCATTTTTTCTGATACTCATCTTAGTCACTGTCCTAAATCGATAGGGCAATTTTATTCAAGATTATATCTCTGATGGTAGAACAAAAAAGTAGACTTGCAAGGTTTAAAATATAAGATAGGTTTTTCTTATGTTTAAAATGTTTTATACTTAAAAATTATTAAATCTAATATAATAGAGCTTTTTCATGTTATATTATATTAAATCTAATATAATATAACAATTTTAATAATAATATAATATAATAAATATAACAATAATAATATAACAACAATTTTTCTATCTGATAGTTAATACATTATATTTGTTATATAAAATGTCTTTCATATTTTCATTATGACATAATAGTAGTAAACAAATAGGCAAAGGTGGGACGAAATACAACAGTGTTACTGATTTAATGCTGTATACCTGCTTATAGAAGTCAAATAACCATTAACAGGAAATGACTAATATGCATTGAAGAAAATTTAGATAAAGTGATATTTAGGTAGGATGTTTTCCATTTATTTAGTTCAAGACCTACACAAATACCTTTGTTCCCATCAGAGTTTCCATAGTATCTTGTCAAAAGAGAACTCAAGAATTCTTACTACGATAGTGTAGTTTACCAACTTGAATTTTAAAAAGTTCAATTTAAAATTTGCAAGTGTTTTCATGCCTAGAATTATTGAAAGAGAATTAACTAGTAGACAGGAATTATTTTGGGAAGTGGTATATTTTCTTCTATATATTTACCATAGTGCTTTTTCCATTTATATTTTTGAATTAGCAACAAGATTGACATTCAATTAAAAATAACTCTGCTCTGTATTGCAGATAACATAGCACAGCAAAATAAATAAAAGTGAAGTCATGTAAGTGCTATAAAATATATTAACCTTCAATTTTTAAATGCAATTCTATATTTATCAGTATAGGTTTTTATCCAAATAACATTCCTATAAAATATCATAAACATTTACCCTTAAAAAGGTTTCTTTGTCTATTGTAGTGCTATTTAAAGGGCATAGGCTTTTTAACACAAGGATTTTTTTTTTGACTAAATTCTAGATAGACAACATACACAAGAACATTTTAAACCACACTTGTGGCAATATTACTCCTTTTTTATTGGAAATCCAAGCCTACTTTCAATGTTATTAATTGCTGGTGAAAGTGCAAAATGGCACAAACTTTCTGAGGTGCAGTAAACAGGTATACCAAAAATCTTAAAATATATACATACCTCTTAACTATATAATTTTACTCTAAGAAATGTATTTTAATATAATTTTTATAAATATATATAAAATGTAAGTGTCTAAAATCAATATTTATGACAGTGAAGCAATTTGAATTTGAAATATTACATAAATACCAAAATAAATCAAGGCACATCAATATAACAGAAGATAATGCCATTAGAAATAAGGTGCAGAATAAAAATTGATTGACCTAGATATTTATGCTAAATAAAGAAATATGTCTTAAAGGGGACATGATGTCATTTTTGTCTAGTAATTACAGTATATTTATTTAAAACACATAAATATAAATATCTGTTATAAAATATGAGTTTAGAAAAAGTCATAATTTTTTTTTTTTTTTTTTTTGAGACAGAACCTCAAGCTGTCACCCTGGGTAGAATGCAATGGCATCACAGCTCACAGCAACCTCTAAATCCTGGGCTCGAGCGACTCTCCTGCCTCTGCCTCCCAAGTAGCTGAGACTATAGGCGCCTGCCATAACGCCCAGCCATTTTTTGGTTGCAGCCATCATTGCTGTTTGGCGGGCCGGGCTGGATTCGAACCCGCCAGCTCAGGTGTATGTGCCTGGCGCCTTAGCCCGTTGAGCCACAGACGCCGAGCCGAAAAAGTCATAATTTTTAATGAAATATAATAGAAAGTAGATGAAATTATTTTATGAAGTATATGCACACACATAATAAAAAATCTGTAGCTTTGTAGAAATATCAAAAAGTATGGAAGGACCACTATAAAGGCTTTGACTCTCATCTCTACTTCGTAAGATTAGCTTATTAGCATTTTTCTAAAATCTTTTTAAAAGAGAAAGTATTATTTGGCTGTAAGTAAAACCATTACTGAATTTTTTAAAAAATTAAAAAGAAAACGTACAGAGAAAGAATCTGCATATGCAATTTTTAATGATACATGAAAAAGTATCTCTGATTATCTTGACACACCATTAAAACATGATCATGGGCGGCACCTGTGGCTCAGCCAGTAGGGTGCCGGCCCCATATGCCGAAGGTGGCGGGTTCAAACCCAGCCTCGCCGAACTGCCAAAAAACAGAAAAATAGCCGGGCATTGTGGCGGGCGCCTGTAGTCCCAGCTACTCGAGAGGCTGAGGCAAGAGAATCGCCTAAGCCCAGGAATTGGAGGTTGCTGTGAGCTGTGTGACGCCACGACACTCTACCGAGGGCGATAAAGTGAAACTCTGTCTCTACAAAAAAAAAAAAAAAATAGACATGATCATTACAGCTGTGGTAATTCCAATGTTCTTGTTCTGATTTGACATGTGCAGACTAGTGATTGAACTAAACATAGCTAGAAATGTTAAATATAATATATCTCTCTGCTCAGATAAAGTTTGCTAATACCAACCCAAAGCAATGAACACATTTTCTGTCTTGTAAAATAATAGCATTTACTGGTTTAAAAGCAATATGTAGTGGCTTTCCCTTGTTTTTAAATTTTTTTCTCCAATATCAGAACTCTGTTTCTAAAGTAGTTCTTACATGGAATATAAAACACACACGAGTTATCTAAATGTATAAAATAGGTGAGAATAGAATTGCTTTCCCCATTTAAGGGATATAGCATATGGATTACTCGCTGTGAGTGCTCCCCTCAGTCCCTGCCCCGACATCCCAGTGGTTGCCCATTGGGCACATCCACAGAAACTCCAGGCTCTGAAGAATTATGTTTGGAATTGATTTACAACATTGTTCAGCCAAAAAAGAAAAAAGGAAATGAAACTATGTTTATATTTCTGTACCGATGCATAAGCAAATGGTATGTGAAACCATCTCCAAATGTATTCAAACTTACTATAGAAATGTAAGTGATACATCATGACTTTAGATTATATATATAATGGCAAAATCATTAATTACATTGCTACTTAAATATTGGTATGCAAAATAATTGTATTTTGTGTTGAAAATGAGCGTTGGGATTCACTTTCAAAGATTTTAATTTCTGATGATTCTGAAACACATGGACTCTAATTTGAAGAACACACAGTGTCAATTTTACAAAAATAGCTTATCTTTGCCACACTTGCAGACTCAGGTCAATCTCTAAATCATCAGACTAAAATAGTTAACTTATGCTAAGAGAAGTTTATTTTAACCTAGCTCTCCTTAACTGGTTAAAGAACAATAAATGAAACTAGGGGGCAGACTTCAGAGAGAAGAAGAGAATAAATGATTCAAGGACTTACCAGATAAATAGAAATATATATTTATATATATGGTATTTTACATATAATTCTAGGAATCAAATAGATATACATTTAGTAAAAATGTGTATTTTTTACTTTTGAAGTTTCCTTGGTAATCTGACGACTATCATGATATTCAGCAATGAGGTATGTAGTGCTTTTTCCAGGATGAGTTCACAAACTTAACTGTCAGACCTATGCTCACACACACCCACACACACATACAGACAGAGACACACACTCACATACACACACTCACACATATATATACTTGGGCATGAGTATTGGAAAATAGTTTCTTTTAAACTCTCTAATTTGGTACAATAATTGGCACTATCTTGATAAGTAAGGATGGAACAATATATTTTAGTACTTTATAAACATGCATAAAATTAAAAATATTATGAAAGGCAAGATATATTTTTAGGACAAGTCACTTCTTTGTTGTACTATACTATGCTTTAATCCTTGTGAACACAATAGATTGAAACCCACATAACTGTAGGTAGAGGGCACTTACCATTTCTTTTCTGATAGTTATGCAAAATATTGACTTCTCTGTTTCTGCCACTACCACATAGCAAGAGACTTCAAGGACATGAATATTAACATGACCTAAAATTACTATAGAACGGTGGTCAGCACTGATTTTAGTAAATAGGCCGATAGTAAATATTTTTAGCTCTGTAAGCTAGAAGGTCCCTCTGGCAAGTATTGGAGTGAAAAAGCAGCACTGGCTGTGTTCCAATAACACTTTATTTATGGACATTTAATTTTTATGTAATTAGGGCTGGGCCCAGTTGTTCAGACCTGTATGAGCTCACAGGTTCCAGACCAGTCTGGGCCAGAGCGAGACTTCATCTCTAAAAATAGGTGGGCATTGTTGGTGAGAGCCTGTAGTCCCATCTACCAGAGAGGCTGAGCCAAGAGAATTGCTTGAGCCCAAGAGTGTAAGGTTGCTGTGAGCTAGGATACCAGGGCACTCTACCAAGGGCAACATAATGAGACTGTCTAAATAAATAAATAAATTTAATGTTATTAAATTTTTTATACTTTTTATTTCTTGAAATATTATTGTTGTTTTTATTTTTTCTCAACTCTCTTAAAAATTATTTTGAATTCAGGAGGTCTACAAAACCAGGCAGTAGGCTGAGTTTCGCCCACAACTATAGCTGTGGACACCTCTGTTGAAGTTTAAGCTAATTTTACCACACATAATGGTGCCAGTAAATAAGGATGCCAGGCCCAACGATATGGCCCTATCTGAACATCATGTGTCATCTGTCATAGTCATGTGTTACTTCTCAGAAGTATGAAAGGAATAATCTATATTTTTTCTTTCTTTTCTTTCTTTTTTCCTTTGTTTTCTTTCATTTCTTTCTTTGTCTTCTTTTTTCTTTTTTTCTTTTCTTTTTTTTTTTTTTTGCTTTTTTCTTCTTTCTTCTTTTCTTTTCTTTCTTTCTTTCATTTTTATTTAGGGAACTAATAAAAATTATGATGGCTTATGAGCTAAAGTTGAAAAAATAACTTATTTAGGACAATGCTAAATAAAAATTTCCCTATTTTCTATAAATAAAATAGATGAATTCATATACATCTTACATATAATGTAAGCAAAGGTGATTTATAAGTAATAGAGTTGCATTATACGTTCTATTCTCTCATTGTGATTATGCAACCCTATTACTTCAAAATGGCATGCGGATCCTGTTGTACTTCTTCTAAAAACAGTGGTAACACTCTGCTAATTGCATCTATTTTCATGAGAAAGAAAGTTTCCTGTCAGGTTGATTTTCAGTTGGTTTTTAGATTTCATATGGGAAATGTTCATAGTTGTTTGCAATATCTAATACTTATTATGGCCATTTTTATAACAGCTAAAGATTGGAAACATTCTAAATTTTCTATTCTTTTTTTGTTTCATTTTGTTCATTTGTTTTTAGAGACAGAGTCTCACTTTGTCACCCTCAGTAGAGTGCTGGCGTCACAGCTCACAGCAACCTCCAGCTCTTGGGCTAAGGCGATTCTCTTGCTTCAGCTCCTGAGTAGTTGCGACTACAGGTGCCTGCCACAACACCTGGCTACCTTTTTGTTGCAGTTTGGCTGGAACCAGGCTCGAAACCACCACCCTCGGTGTATGGGGCTGGTGCCCTACTCTCGGAGCCACAGGCACTCTAAATTTTCAAAAACAAGGAATTGAAATACCAAGCATTAAAAATAAAATTAAGCACAGGTACTCAATTGGTTATAAAAATTATATTTCTCATTTAAAAAATATTCACCGGCTTCTGGTTATAGTAATATGGCAGATTAATAAAATCTGGAAAACTTCCTCTAGAGACAACAAGAAATCCTGGATTAATGACATGTTTTTTGCAATTATTCAAGGACTACTGAGATTATAGGGGAAAAAATGCTTCAAAATTAAAGAAAGTACTGAAAACCAGAGCAAGTAACATGAGGGTTAATATTGTATGAGCCTGGGAGGAGATTTATTGATTTTGCCATCTCTAGCCTTGGGTATTCATATTGAGCACAAGGATAAGAAAAGTTATATATGAAGGAACTGCATGCTTTGGAACCACTCACAATTTTTTTAACAGTGATGCAAGTTAACATGCTTCCACATTAATAGTCTTTCCATCGTATCGGTATGGATTTCAACTTTCCATCAATAATACTCTAGTAATTCTAAAGTGTGTTCAGCCCTTCTTCTGCACTTTGCACAGTATACTCATGGCCTAGCATTGTAATAACCAAATAAATTCCTCCTTCTCAAATCTATAAAATCTATTTTAGAGTATGGGCATGGTAGTCCCTATTATTGTCCCTCACCAAAAAAAAAAAAAAAAGTTTCCCATATGAAGTTCATTATTTTTAGGAGTCTTTGACTCAGAATATTCTAAGTTGATTTAAAAATATTTCATATGCTTTTCAGATCTATTCCAAGCTGTTATCAGGAGAAGTTTATTAAACTTTCACAAAATCAAGTCCTGATTTATTCTTCAGTATTGAATAATTCTGAAACATTATCACTACTTAGTAGTTCTGAGAAAGGCTTTTCATCTCACCTTTACATGTTTTTTTGGAGCATAATATACTAGAATTGACCCAACTTTCAAAAATGGCCTAATTAATGATTAATTTGGAAATATTCACGAAACATCTAATACTTGGTAATTATCAAGATGAAAGGACCTAATAGCCTCAAATTATCAGCCATGATTTGTCCTTATAAAATTCCTATAATCATAGGCTTTCACAAAGCTTTTCTTTGTTATTGTCAGAAGCTGGAGCACAGAATTATAGAGCAATTCTAACCAGAAAAGAAATGTTTCCCTCCATGCAAGTAGATTCAATTAAAGATAAACAGACAAATACGTGTTTTGTTAGTTATGTTCCTAAATCAAACATCATGCATTATTGGATACATTTCAGTCACTATTGACTGAAATTTCTTAATCAGAAAATATTTATAAAATTCAAATGTATTAGATAAAATTTAAATTTGTAATGTATCTATGGAAAATAGAAATTATTTATATTGCAATTGTTTCTATTCACATCTTTGGGTTTTTGTTAGTTTAGTTAGAATAATGATTATGCACGTGGAATTGCCTGGAGTTCATAATAGACTGGTTAAAAATATTGACTGATAGACTGATGGCAGTGTTATCCACACACAGCTTCCTGCTGTCCCTAAGTCGGCTCTCTATTTCACGAGTCCATTTGTTTCTCCACTTTCTCATCTCATGTTCAGTTTTAGTTTCTGCCTCCATCCTGATCTCTGAGTCTCTCCTCTAACTGAAAATTTCCTTGATAAGAATAATTATGAGTGCCTTGTCACTAAGTTCAATATACCATATGGTCTCTGTAATAATTGGGTACAGAGAACACAATTTCTTAAATTTATAATTGTGCAAGTGACATACTTTCAGTATAAACTGAATCTAAATTATCCATATAACAGTTTTATTTTTCAGTTTCAGTACAAGATTCAGTAAGTGATATAGTCAACATTTTAGTATAAACTAGGCTTTATGCTGGATTATTTTCCCATCTGAGGGCTAATGAAAGTAAGTATTCTGAACATGTATAATTAGGCTAGGTTAAGCATTCGTGTTTGGCAGGTTAAATATTGAGTTTATTGGGACATAACCCCAGTGTTAATCAAGGATCACTTGTCCTTACCTCTCCCTTATTTGGGAACCATGTTCACATATTTCTCATGTTTCTAACCCCTTTGCCTCAGTAGTCATGGAAGATTTCTTCCCTCCCTGCTTATATATGTTAGTCTCCCCACAGGACTGTCTCTTTGGACTTCTTATTTATCTCTCTGTCCATCATCTCCAGGAAATACTCATATATCGTCCTGGTATTAGTTGCCAACTATATGCTAATAACTTCAAAAGTTCTGTCCTTTTTACCTGGACATCAAAATCCAACCGCTCTATAATATGGCAAAGATAAAACACAACTTACCATTATTAACTAGGATTATTTTAAACACACTCACATATATACAATTATAACATTGAAAAATTAATAGCTAAATATTGGTTTCTTTGAAAACTTCAAAAAATACATACAAAAGATAAAAATAAAAGCTCACCGAAATTTAACAAAGGTTTCCAATTGAGTTATAAATTTTTAATTTTATTCTTTAAGACTTTTGATACTTCTACTCTGTCCCTGGATATGAGGAAAATCTGTATATAAAAAAAAAGGTTTTCAGCCATTTTCTAAATTTTCTACAATGGACATTGATGTTACAAAGCTTTCCTCTGTATCATTTTTGTTTACTGAATGAAATGTCACATTGATTTAAGAATATAAAATTCATAGCGCATGAGTTGAAGAAATAGGACTAGGCTTAATAACCCACAATCATGAATGTTCTTAAAAACAAATTGCTCCTTTGGCACCCAGGACAGAGATGCAACTTTAGATCTTTAATTTTTTGTTCTAAGAGTTTGTTTTCTTTATCTGGATTTTTGGTCAGTAGATGCCATCATTTTTAAACTTTCATTTTTGTAACACTATTTACACAACTTATCTGCTCTACCAATTCCTAACTATGTGACCTTGAGAAATCTCTTAGCCTCCTTTTGCCACAAATGCCTCATTTGTAAAATGGGAATAATATCACCTACTTCATTGGGTTTTGGTAAATTTTAAGTCTACTATTTGCAAAACAAATAGTTTCTATCATTATTATTATCATTACTAGTCTTTTTATATTTTAAGCAGATGTGCTAGTTAAATTTTTAAATCTACTATCTAATCTTATATGTAATAATATATATTATAATCATACATATATATAGATCCCTACTCAGTCTAGTATTTATATTCTTATTCTTTTTATTTCAATAGATTTAGAGGGTACAAGTGTTTTTGTTTGTTTGTTTGTTTTTATTTTTGTTACACAGATGAATTGGATAGTGGGGAAGTCAAGGCTTCGATCCCTTACTTCACCCTACCCTCTCTCCTTCTGAGTGTCTGCAGTTTATTATATCACTCTGTAGAACCATATATACCCATCATTTAGCTCCCACTTCCAAGTTCTTCAATTCTGTATTTGTTGTCCCCATCCTAAGATACTTTACTTAGGATAATGGCTTCAAGTTATATCCAAATTTCTGCAAAATACATTGTTTTGTTTCTCTTTGGTGGAATAGTATTCTATGGTGCATGTGCACTGTCTTTCATATTTTCTTTATCCTCTTATCAGGTGAAATCCACTTATATTAACTCCATATCTTCGCAATTGTGAATTGCAAAATTACAAGTGCTGTGTCTTTCTAATATGACATCATTTCCTTTGGTAGATACCCAATAGTGAGTTTGCTGGATGTAATGGTAGGTAAGTGTTCTTTCTCAATGCATGCACAGCAATATTTTCAGTTTTTTACTTTTTAAAAATGGCCATTCTGATTGGGGTAAGGTAGTATATCCTGGTGTATTTAATTTGCATTTTTGCTCATGGTTGGTGATGTTGAGCATTTTTTCATATGTTTTTTGGCAACTTGTCTATTTTCTTTTGAAAAAAATTTTGTCCATATGTATATCTTTTGCCCACTTGTTTTTTTCTTTAAGTTCCTTGTATACGCTGGATCTTAGACCGTTGTCAGACGTATAGTTTGAAAATATTTCTCCCATTCTGTATGTTGCAGTTTACTTGGTTGATTTTTTGTTCCTGTGCAAAAACAGTTACTTAGGTCTCATTTATCTATTTTTGTTTATTATATTTACTTTGGCATCTTAGTCATAGATTCTCAATGGACTAGACTAGAGAAGCCAGAAATCAAAACATAAACCTACAACCAATTAATCTTCAACAAAGCAGACAAAAACATACATTGGAGAAAGGATATGCTATTCAATAAATGGTGCTAGGAAAATTGGAAAGCCACATGCAGAAGAAAGAAACTGGATCCCTGTCTCCCACCCTACAGAAAAATTAAGTCAGGATGTATTAACGAGATCTGAATAAATGTAAGATCTGAAACCATGAAAATTCTAGAAGAAAACTTAGAAAAAACTCTTCTGGACATTGGCCTGTATTTTCATCTTTCATCTTATAATGGGGGATATCATATGCCTATAATTTTTATCAATACAACCAACATTGAAATTTGTACTATTTTTCATTCAGTAAACATTTATTGAGCATTTAGTCAATCACTGGCAAAGGGCTATGTTAAGTAAATATCACAATGTAAATATAACTAATCTAAAATGTAAACATTTTAACTCATTTTACTTTCACATAAAATGCCCATGATTTTATATATGCCAGCATTCCTCTATAACAGTTTTTACTTTGAAGAAAAAAATCACAAGCTCATTTTTTCATATAAAAAAATTAAACATTTTTAAATCAAGAAGAAGCAGTAAAATGTTTCTATGGTTGGAATAGGAAATGAAAGATTCAACACATGTTTTTATTGTGACAAATAAAAGAACTTAAAACAGTGTGTTCCATTTTTCAATTAGAAGTTTATTAATGGCCCTAGTGAAAAGAGTTTTAACTGAATTACGAAAATGGAAAGGCAATCAGATTTCTTTGATGAGGAAAAATAAACAATTCTATTAAGAAACAAATTTCAAAAAAGCTTGGTTGTTAAAAACAAAGAAGGTCTTAGAGGATTACACACTGTGAACATTTTGTTAGATTAAAGTGTGTGTGCGTGAGAGAGAGGGAGAGAATATGTGTATTCAAGTCTACAAAAGAGAGCAACAGATATATTGTGGTAGATGTTTTTAATATAGAGACTTAAGTCTATTTACCTTTTAAGGGGAAGCAGCTTCAGAAGAGGGGATGTTTATTGATACTGCAGAGATAGTTATCAGTACTGACATTTCAAAGTCCTTGAAGGGTCAGGAGAGTTCATGGCCAATAAATAGACAGCTTATACTGGGATATTTTAAAGAAAGGAGTAAGAATAGTTTAAAATATAGATATATTGATACAAATAGTTGGGTGCTGAGGTAAACAAGAACTTAATAGAGTTCCTAATATTTTCTAAATTCTCTCTGAAGAAAAAAGAAGTGCTTATTGATCCTTGAGCAGATGATTATTGTAATTATCATCAAATCTTTTAGATATGATTTTTGAGTAAAATTAGAAAAAATCTTTGAACATTGACATTACTCAAATTTCTGAATAACACTGACTGTCTACCTGGAGCTGGAGACGACATACTTTAAACTGTGTAAACTGGCACATTGATGAAATTTTCTTGAAGTTGTCTGACATAATAGAGAAGTTGGGAAGCGGAAAAAATAGCTATAAAGATGGATGCAGTAGAACAAACATCTAAATAAACTCTCAAACTGAAGTAGTGGCAATAGAGATTGAAAGAGTGAGGATAAATTCAAAGCAAATAAATTGAAGAATAGCAGACTTGGGAAAGGAAAGTTTTCTGGCAAGCACGAATCCTCATTTACTGAATTGAAGAAGACAGAGTTGTAATGTGTCTATCAAGGATCCTGGTTTGTACTTAATATAGGGAAAGTTACAACCATGATGCAGAAAATGCATGGTAGGGAGAAAAAACTGGAAACTATTGCAAAAGCTATAAAATAGTAAAGGAAAATATTAACTATATGTTAAGGCTGGGTAGAGTCAATTAAGGAGAGAAATGAATGATTTTAAGATATCTTTAAGAAGTAAACAGGACAGAATTTGCTTATTTGGGGGATGGGGTATATTAAAAAGTAAAGGTCTCAAAATTTCAAGCTATAGGAAATATGTGATGTATAGGAAAATAAGAACTGGAAAATCAGCACACATTTTGTAAATGCTAGTCTACTAGTCTCTCCAATGTTGGTCTTTCTAGGATTTTTTCTTTAGCTTATGGGTTCTTATAACTTCACATTCTCCATCTAAATTACTCGCTCATAATTTTTTCATAATTTGTTTAAAAATTTTGCTATTCATCTTTAAGAATATGAATAATATTTATATTCTTTTTTGAAACATCTCTCAGCTATGCCTAATTTTAATAATTTGCTGGGTATCATTCAGTAACAGTATGTTTATATGTGAGTTGACACCATCACAAATACGTGATTACACTAATATTATACTATAAAAGTTACTTTGCAGATAATGTTAATACTCATCTATGGTAGTCCTAATCCAATAATAAATATACAATGCTTTCAATTAACAAGTATAAATTGAATAAAGTATGCCAAACTCTATCCTATTAAAAGTAGCACTTAGAGTACACCACTGGATTTAATTTGATAATATTCAAATTTCTCTTACCTAATAAATTTGTCTCTATTATACCAAATAAGACTGTTTATATTAGTAAACACAAAATAAATGATCATTTCCCATCTTTTCTACAGTGTGCAGTTGTTTTAAATATTGAAGTAATTACTTTAAAAATTTGGTATGTTTCATTAAAAAGTCATAAGTATCTGGAAGATGGTGATCTGTAGCCAGCTTTCCGCAGAGGTTCCCATCAAGAAGGAGAGTTAAAGGACAGAAACTCAGCAAGAAAGCCGATGGTTTGGATCTGAGCCAAAAGAAAAGGTCAAAGAACACACACCAACCCTGCTGGGGCAACCTGAGACCCTGAGGACACAAACAAAAAGGTACAGAGCACATCACCAAGCAGATGGGGAGTCCCCTCCCCCATGAGAGAGGTTTGCAGTATACTCCATACCTCCATACAAACAAGCAAGCAGAGTTCAGATGCCCTTCCACTCTACTCCATGGGAGAGACCCTCTAAAAACCAGACCTCCTTCTCCTCCTAGGGTGCCGTGGCACTCTCCTGCCAGGCATAAAACTGTATATACTCTCTACCTGCAAGTTGGAGTTCCTGGCATTCCCCTCCACTTTCACCCCAAGGTATGGAGGCCTATCCCCCACAGAGTCCAGATTCTTGGAGATTTTCTCAAGGGGTGTGGAGGGGCATGGACTGCTGCTTATCTGTGCTGATTTTCTGTCTTGGGAGTGATGAGAGGGGAGTGAGATGAGAGGAGACCTGGCTGAATAGAAGGTCTCCTGAGGTACGAAACAGCAACGAGCTGCAGGAACAATAGCAGGAGAGCTTGTACCCCTGGGGATGTTTTGAGGAGACACTCCCAGTCTTCTGGGTGGCCAGGGGAAGCAGGCGGCTTCTCCAGTGGTAGCCATGGGCAGAGCGGACTGGAACTAAGGCACATGAAGGATATGCCTGAGGCAGTACCGGCCGGGACAGAGCACAGGGATTAGAATACTCGCAGAGAGGCTGCTTTGCTTACTTTCAGACTAACCTAGCCCTCAGGAGATGAAAGCTGAGACAAACAGCTAGAACTCACAGACTGAGTCAGACCTATTTGCAGCCCCAGTCTGATCAGGGAAAACAGCCTTGACAGAAATAAATTCTGTGAACTTGTCCTGTTCCAGGAGCAACATCAATCAGGGACAGGGCTGGAACTGAGTGAATCGCCTCAGCCCCTATCAAGTACTCAAGTTGTCAGGCCTTACCTCCCCCTGCCAAACAGTGACAGGGAGTAGCAGACTGGTTGAGGAGCAACAGACCTCACTGTGACCCAGGCAGGTGCAAACCTCTGGAGCATCTGCTCATTGGAGGTAACTGGATCACAACTGTTACCACCGACTGGGTGTGACAGATGGGCAAGGTGGGGAAGGAGACATCAACCTTCCCAGACGAATCTACTTGCTGGGGGGGATGCCCTCCTGAGCTCACAGAACACCGGAGTGAATCATACTAGAGCTTCCAGCAGATCCCTGTTATCTAGTTGCCACAGACTTTTTTAACTCTTCCATTTGAGGTCGGTGCTGGCTAGGACAATTGATTGGGACCTCTTCAAATGGGCCAATCATCCGAGGACTTTCCAAAGTGGTACCCTGGGTATGTGGTAGTGGGAATGTTTAATTTGGCTTTTCCAATTGTTGCCTGTGTGGGGTGCAGTGACTTAACTCCTGGTATTTCTTCACAGCTCAGATTTCAATCCAGAGTAACAGATTCTCTAGGGTAAGATAAAGATCAGCTGAAAATAGGACAGAGCCACTTAAACCCCACCACACCAAGAAGGTCCCCAGTTTCGCAAGCAGTAGCTCTCTACAAGTCCTTGGCAAAACTCTAGGGGAAAAGATACAGACACCAGTCCAAGCTTTCAAGCAAAGGACTGGTCAACCACTACTCCTAGAACTCCCTGCCCAAATTGTCCTTATCTAATCATCCAGCCAAAAAGTGTAAAATTAATCATGGGGCAGAAACAATGTAAAAGCTCTGGACTAGGTCAACCCACCCAAGGAATAATTTGGCAGACACAAGTGAAGATCCTATGTGTAAAGAGATGGCTGAAAGGTCATAAATTGAATTCAGAATTTGGATTGCAAACAAGATCAATAAAATAGAGGAAAAGTTGGATTTAGAAATTCAGGGTGCATTTCAAAAATTGTCTCAAGAGGTCAAGGAATTCAAAGACAAGATGACCAAAGATTTTGACACATTGAGACAGGAAGTTGCAGCCCTCAAAGATCTGAGAAACAAAGTAGAATCCCTCAGCAACAGACTGGAGCAAGTAGAAGAAAGGATTTCTGACATGGAAGACAAAGCTATTGAATGCTCCCAAACCAACAAAGAGATAGAGAAATGAAAGGCAAAAACAGATCATTCTCTGAGACAGCTCTGGGATAACTTGAAGAAAACCAGCATTCGCCTTATAGGGATACCTGTGACGATGCAGTGGCATCACAAGGCACAGAGTCTCTTCTCTATGAGATTATGAAAGAGAATTTTCCAGACATGCCAAGAGATTCTGAAATTCAGATAGCAG
>CAUYON010068576.1:0-16539 GCA_963573935.1 Arctocebus calabarensis
TGTGTGGAGGTATGGAGTATACTGCAAACCTCTCTCATGGGGGAGGGGACTCCCGTCCGCTGGGTGATGTGCTCTGTACCTTTTTGTTTGTGTCCTCGGGGTCTCAGGTCGCCCCAGCAGGGTTGATGTGCGCTCTTCGACATTTTCTTTTGCCTGAGATCCAAACCATCGGCTTTCTTGCTGAGTTCCTGTCCTTTAACTCTCCTTCTGGATGGGAACCTCGGCGGAAAGCTGGCTACAGATCGCCATCTTGGCTCCTCCCCCTACATATATATCTTTTAAAAAACCTTTTGTTATTAATCTTTCCCTTATCTTCAAGCCTAGAAAAAGGAAATAAATCCTATTAGAGGGTAGCATTTAAAATGAAAAAGTAGAAAAATAAAAAATCCAAGTTGTCAATGTTACTTTTGAACATCTGTTACCTGAGAACACTAAAGTGTTTCTTGCTGTTTGTTGGGGGGGGGAGGTGATACTTAGATACAAAGAAAATCCTAATACAAAAAAACAAATAAACTAGATAATGAGGAGGACAACAAAGGCTTCCTTTGTGTTTTTTTTTTTTTAATTTTTCCTAGGAAAAGTATTTAGAAATGTACTACAGCCCATTTCCACCTGCATCCAAAAACATACCATAAATGAAAGGCAAGAGCAAGTATTAAAATGACAGTACAGTAATTTTAGTTCATTTAGTAAAACAATGTGTTCTTAAACGTTTAATATTGTCATTTCCCCAAAGATCATCGCCAACCTGCATCAGCTACTGGGTTAAGATTTGTGAAACCAAAATTGGGCTATCTTGCATAAATGATCGGGGATTAAATCAATCTCATTTTCTTGCTGTCTGTGTAAATTTCCTTTATAGAGAAAAATGCTGTTCAGAAGACAAAAGATACATAATCTGGTCCATTTTATAATTATATATCTCATTTTATAAATAAATAAATATAAATGTGTATAAATGTGTCTTATCGTAGGTACCTACATATGCATGTGTGCATGCGTGTGTGTGTGTGTGTGTGTGTGTAAAAGTTTTCTCAGGTTTCTATAGCAAGATACGACAGACTGGGTGGCTCAAATAACGGAAATATACCTGCTAAAGTTCAGGGGGTGGCAAGGCCCAGACCAAGGTGCCTAAAGGTTGATTTCTTCTGAGGTCTGGTCATCAGCTCATCAGCTTGTGGATGGTCACCTTCTCACCTTATATCCTTCATGGTCTTTGTCTGTGATCCAGTAGGTCTGGTTTTCATAAGACACCAGTCATATTGGCTCAGGGGACCACACAATAGGCCTTTATTGTAAACCAATCATCTCTTTAAAGACTTGTCTCTAAATACAGCACATTCTGAGACACTGGGTTTCGGGTTTAAAACTAAGAATTTGGGGAGGACACAGTCCAGCTCATAATAACATATATGCTTTTTTTTTTTAACCTCCAACTCTTCTAGAAGTAGTAATTCTTTATTTTATTTTATGTCCTATCGACTCTGAATAAATATGAAAATTACAACCTTATGCCGTAAAAGATAAAGTACAAAGTATGAGCTATGGTGACACTCACATTGTAAGGCCCTGGAGTTTAGTCATCTGGACAGAATGTCCCTAAAATCACCCAAATCATTCCACTCTTTCTATCAATATTCTAATGTACAATTTTAGAAAACATACAAAAGTTCCAGGCAATAGTATGCCTTTCAGTAAGAAGTCCTATTGCCAATCACCCTACATAAACAAAACAATTTACTTTTTCCAATCTTGTTTCTCCTACCTTCAAATTAGGTTCATTTGCATTTGTGATCCACTAACGTACATTCATTTCAGTACTTCCCATAGTTTGGCAGCAATAGATAGAAGCAACACAGTAATATACCGACTACCTCATTCAATCATTTTTTAGTATCGTAGGACATCAGGCGACCACTATATGAGAAGTAATTTGGTGATTAGGCTTCATCAGGCATTTTTTATTTCTGTTGTTTGCTTGCATACTCTTTTCTGTATCAGATAAATAAGTACTCTCTACGTAAAATCCCTTCTGGTGGCAATTCAGTCGGTCACCTGGAAACTGGAAAGAAAGAAAAATAAACATTCAATGAAAATAAGCTGTTTATGCAGCTCAGAATCTAAGGTTTTCAAATTAAAAATATTGCATCTATAAGTACAGTAACCCTATTTAAAATATACACAAGGTTTTTTTTTTTTTTTGTCAGAAGTACTGCACAAGTTATTTTTCTTAAGATCTTAAAACTAGGCAATAGAATTTTAGAGGAAAAAATGGGGACATATAGACTGAATTTTTGCCATAGTCTCTTAAGTAAAAAGTCAATATGTCACAAATGATTTATGAACTTAAGTCTTTATACATGTCTTTAATTTTTCTCATCTCTGAGATTGAGGTATGAATTTAACAATCATGATAATAAGTGTTGAACCATTTGAACGCAACTAAAATCAAAAGAGACAAAAATAGTGTGGAAATATAGAGATTCTACTCTAAAAGGGGCAAAAATAAACTGAATTAAGTTTGATTTTTCTCTATTTATTGATGGTTGCTTGTGATAAATAATATGACTAATATGATATATCTCTATCTTTTGTTAGAGAATCATGGTATCAGTAAATACACACCACATAGACACATACACTTTGAACTAAAAATCAGTCATCAGTAGTTCTAGGTTTATTTCCATCATTTACCTAGTCTGAGATTTTTATCCATTCAAAAATCAATAATGCAAACGCAATAAAGAAAGCCTAGTAAGCAAACTAACAAAACAAACCAAAAAACTGGACCTTAGTTACCTCATTTGTAAAATAATATTTATACTTCATATTAAAAATAAAGTGCAGGGAAAACTCTTGAAGCAATCGGCCTGGACAAATATTTTATGAGGAAGACCTCCCAGGCATTTGAAGCAGCATCAAAAATACCCTACTGGGACCTGTTCAAACTAAAAAGCTAAAAACACAGTTAGTAAAGCAAGAAGACAGCCCTCAGAATGGGAGAAAATATTTTCAGGTTATGTCTCCAACAAGGGTTTAATAACCAGAATCCCCAGAGAACTCAAACGTATAAGCAAGAAAAGAACAAGTGATCCCATTTCAGAGTTGGCAAGGGACCTGAAGAGAAACTTCTCTGAAGAAGACAGGCGCACGGTCTACAGACACAAGAAAAAAATGCTCACCATCCTAAATCATCAGAGAAATGAAAATCAAAATTACTTTGAGATATCATCTATCTCCAGTAAGATTAGCCCACATCACAAAATCCCAAAACCAGAGATGTTGGCGTGGTGTGGATGTGGAGAAAAGGGAACACTTCTACGTTGCTGGTGGGAATGCAAACTATTATGGTCCTTTTGGAAAGATGTTTGTGGAATACTTAGAGCTAAAAATAGACCTTCCCTTTAATCTTATAATTCCTCTACTAGATATATATCCAGAAGATCAAAAATCACATTATAACAAAGATATCTGTATCAGAATATTTATTGAAACCCAATTCATAATTGCTAAGACATGAAAAAAGCCCAAGTGCCCATTGAACCATGAATGGATTAATAAATTGTGGCATATGTATAACCATGGAATACTATGTAGTCTTAAAGAAAGATGGAGACTTTACCTCTTTCATGTTTACATGGATGGAGCTGGAAAATATTCTTCTCAGCAGAGTATCTCAAGAATGGAAGAAAAAGTATTCAATGTACTCATCCCTACTATGAAACTAATTTATAGCTTTCATATGAAAGCTATAACCCAATTATAGCACAAGAATATGGGGAAAGGGGCAAGGAAGGGGAGGGGTAGGGAGAGGATGGGAGGAGGGAGAGTAATTGGTGGGACCACACCTATGGTGAATCTTAAAGTGGTACAGATAAAATTTACTAAATGTAGAACATAAATGTCCAAACACAATAACTATGAAAATGCCATGAAGGCTATGTTAACCAGTTCAATGAAAATATTTCACTGTATATAAAACCAGCACATTGTATCCCATGATTGTATTAATGTACACAGCTATGATTTAATAAAAAGAAATTCCTATCATTTTCAAAATTTGCATTCCATATAGAGATATAACAAATATTCTCTAAATATAATCCTTGGCCAATTATTATAATCCCTTCTTTGAATATGCCCTAAGGGTTTGGCTTTGTCATGTAAGTATGAAGTATGAATCCATTCCCTGGCAAAAACAGACACAAGGTTCTTTCACACAGGGAATAATTGCAGTAGTATACTGATTGAGGAAACTAGCTCAGAACATTCAGGCAACCAGGGTCTATCAACAACAGAAACCTATTTACAGCTACCTTAAGTCCAAAGCAACCAAAACAAATGGGAAGGCACCCATAGCTCAGTAGGTAGGGCGCCAGCCAAATAAACTGAGGCTTGCGGGTTTGAACCCTGCCTGGGCCAGCTAGAACAAAAACAAATCATACCACTATTTCACTTATTAAGGTTGCATATACCAGGATAAGACTATTTATATCAGATCCTGAAAAAAATAGTGCCAGGAATGGCCAAAAGAAAGGAGGCGAATGTAATATACCTGAGATAAATGTTTCAAGACCTGTCTGAAAAACGCTTCATCCTTCACACATCTCCTATGTTATTGAAGCTTATCACTACACATTCTTAAAGACTGAATTAGGTAAGGAAGATGTTCTCAGAAGAACACTTGCCCAGGAATACTGTTTCACCAGTGCATTGACATCTCTGACTTTGAACTTGAACTGATGAGCTTTGCTTCTAAACACTTTATGTAAATCTCTTTTTGCTAATACAAGTTGCCTTCAACCCCTTACCTAACATCCTGGTGACTTACCATTCCATGCATTGTGGATTATCATGGCTGTTGCTTATTCCTAAGTAAACTCAACACATCTAGAGATAATTTTCTCTGGCATCTTTTTATGGGTTGATATAATTTGGTGTCAGAGGTGATCCTGAAATACACTTACCTTTGGAAGAGTCTGGCACCTCCCGGAGCTGGGTGAGGCCCCCACAATTGAGCCATTGTCTCTCTGCTCCAATCAGATTACCTATTCTCTGACCAGCAATCTCTTATCTTAGGTTGGGCTGCCTTCCTTTGGGAACATCTCCCTTTTACTTGGGATCTTGTTGGGATAAGGAGGCTTAACAAAGGATCTTGAGTCCCTTCTAGTGCTGAGAAATACTTTTTTAAATCTTTTCTGGCATGAAAAGATACTTAGAGATCTAAAAATAGAACTTCCATTCGATCCGATAATTCCTCTACTACTCTGTCTGCTGTTTATTTTTCATTGACGTATGTCAAACCAGGGATGTCAGGAAAAGTTCCGTTTTTCAGAGGTAGCAAGGATGGACAGACCCACAGCCTCGCTCCCCTGCTCTGTCTGCCCAGCTCTGTCAGGAAACGCCAGCATCCGCAGCAGTTCAGATAGAACCCAGCATTGCTCGCTGAGCTGCACAGTCTCTTACTGGTCTTCCATAAGACCTCACTCTCCGTTCCATGGCCAGAGTGTGTTCCTGTGTAAGTCCTGCTCAAGTACCCAAGACCCCACAATTTTACCTCCAATGACCCAGACGTGCCTCTGAGACCTGTGTGAAACTCTTCCTGCATCCACTCACGGGTGGGTTCTGCAGGTAATGCCGCACCCCTGCCAGAGGAAACTGAGGGAGGTTCTGTGATGGGGTCAGGGCTGCACACATGCGCTGGGTGCCTACACATATGCACGAGGCCCTTGCTCACCTTCTTGTGACAGCCTGTCAGGAGAGAAGCTAAGTAGCCAGCCGGGACCTGAGGAGTGAGACTGTCCTGCATGGAAGCCCAGCTTTCCTTTGTTAAGACTGAAAGATGCAATGTCTCTATTTTTAATACTCCATTGGTTTCACTTATCAACTTTTTAGTATCGATATAAATGGTACCTGGGCTATCCTTTGAATTCTTGCCCGAGACCCTGCAAATGCAGTCACTTAGCAGGGAAAGTCTCTCTCCCCTCGTCTTCTGTCCCCCCCTTTGTCTTCTGTCTGCAGGAGGCATTGCAGACCCCCTCCCGACCCGCCCTTTATGGCGTCTCCCCACCCAAGTCTCCACCTTCCCTTGCCTGGAAAAGCCTCCTAATACTCTGGCTTCTTCGCTCCTCCTCAAGTTTCAGCAGAAGCAAATTGTGTGCTCTCCTTCCTTACAAACCCCCACTCATTTTCCACTACCCTTTTCTTTAAATAATCTTTTCTACTTTAAATTGTTTTCACAATTACAGAAGTTGTCAAGAGAACATAGTTTCCACATGTCCTGCACCATTCCCCTGCCGTTGACATCACACCATGGGGGTGACATATTTGTCATAATGACGAAAACGATATTGAAGTTAAATAAACTCTATTCAGACTTCCCTGGTTTTTCCCACTGTGCACTTTCTCTTCTAGGAGGAGCCGTTCAGGGCACCGCGTCACACATAGGTGTCCTGTCCCCTTACATCCCTCTTAGCTGTGACAGTTTCTCAGACTTTCCCTCTTTTCTGCCACCTACACCATTTGGAGGAGGACTGTCCAGGCATTTGGCAGAGTGTCCTCAGCTGGGACTTGTCTTATGTTTTGCTCATGGTAACTGAGGGGTGTGGGTGTGGGGTGGGAGACCACAGAGGTGACCTTCCCTCTCGTGGCCCCACATGGAGGGACCTTAATTAAGTGAGTGGCACCTGTCCCATTGGGTGAGGGTGGATCTTCCTTACTTGGCCAGATTCAAATGGCAGCATTTTCTGGAAACACCTCACAGACACCCCCCAGAGGGGATGCATTACCAGAGAACTGGGTATTTCTTACTCTTGTCAAGATGACACCTATAGTTAACCAGGACTATGTATATCTACAGACAGACACATATGCAGCTACTGTTTCTTATCTGAAATTCAGGAAAGTTACCGTCCTTATAAGAACTTTCTCAACTATATTATACTTGACTTTATGTGGTTTGTCAGATAAATTTGTTTGACTTTGTTATTTCTAGATTCGGTGTGGAAATATGTTCTTTGCTTCTTACTTGATGAAGCTGGGATATTTACGAATCAGTTGACAATCACTTATACAAAGATATTTTGTGTGGTCACACAATAGTGAACTTTGAGGAAAGAACTAAATCTAATTCTAAAATAATTGGTACTAAAAATTAGTCAATTACCTTGTAATATAAAAAATCATGTGTGCAATTTTTTGTCTATTACATGTAATTTTATTTACATAGAGAAACTTTTAACCAAGCAGTAGAAATTACACATAATCTCACCTCTGCATTGCAATCACTTTTTAAAAGATTATATTTGTCCTATTAGGACTGTTTCCTATCCCCACTGTTTGCACATAATTGAAGAATCAAGCCCTTTTTTTTCCCACTTATAATTTAAAACAGATAAGAGAGAGTTATCAACCAAGCACCACTTTCCTTTCTCTGGGAAAGCTTGCCTCAAAGCTAAGCTTTGGGACAAGTATTTGGACACCTGCCACTTACAGTCAGACCTCCAGTAATTCATTTCTCTTAGAGAATGTTGAGTGTCTGGAAAATTCATTTTTGGTCTTACATTTGGAAACAATCTTTGTTTGTTTGCTTATTTCCTTATTCACTAGATGTTTGCTTTCTGCTCCTAGAAGATGTGATGAGCTTTGGAGAATTTACTCAGAGTCTCTGGTAGCATAATCCCGGGGGGCGTCAGTGCAGAAAGGCCAGACCTTGTCTTTACAATCCATAAAGAGGCACCCCTTTCTCCCAACCTGGCCTCCCATGTGCTACAGATGGTACCTGGGCTGTCCTTTGAATTCCAGATCCGCAGATGGAGGCTCCCCCGTGAGCAGTGAATGTGGCTGTGCACAAAGCTTCCTTGCAAAGCTAAAGTGAGCATGGCACAGAGGGAAAAGTTCAAAGTATGATGGATGGGCTGTCCCCACTGAAGGTCACACTGTCACCAGCAAGCCTAGGAGGACCATGGAGAATCAGCCACTTAAAATGTATTAGGCAAAGTGGTGAAAAATAACAATGATCTCACTTTTCCAGTTAGTTCTCAAGCTTCCACGGGTGATCTGGATGTTTCTAACTGATCCTGCCATCACTGAGCTGTTATCGCTGGCCTGGATGACAAGGAGGCACGTCCGGCAAGAGTGACGAGAGCTTTAGGACAGAAGCTGCAGGACCAAGGGCCTCCACAGGTTTGCTGTGGTTACCACTGTTGTCGGCTTCAACATTATCACATCTCAGAGAAAATTAAAAATGGTCAACAGTATCAGACAAAGAGGCCAGATAAGCCAGAAATGATCACAATAAAGCACCAATCACCTCATCAACACTGGTGGTTTAAAAGTCAAGACACCATGTCATTTCACAGCAAAAGTGGACTTGCTTTTGGATGCTATTATTCCCTTTAGCAGCATACAAAACTGTCCGGGTTCTGCACTGATCTCTAGCTTTGCCTTCCCAGGGCACGAACAGGTGCAGCATTGGGGCGGGTCTGAAGGGCTGCAGGGAACTCTTAGCAGCGGGCTCTGCTCACTGGTTCCCATACCGTGACTGCCATGGGCTCAGGTCTTCAGTTGCAGAGAAGAGGGGGCAGGTGTCAGAAGCAGAGATCTGAAAGCCACAATCCTTCACAGTCCTTGTGAAGAACTGGCATTAAAATTCAAAAATAAAAATCTAAAGCAGTACTGGTATAGTGAAATAATAATATTCCTCACTAACTAATGGGAAAGTGAGTCTTCAAAGCTCAGATGCAAAGGTAATCACAGAGTATTGAAATGACACTGTCCTTACTCAGTAATTCGTCAACTGTTCTGAAAAATTTTGATTATGCCAATTACCCACATATACAGAACCAAGAGAAGGATTTTGTCATCAGAACATTTGTGCTGAAGAAACCAAATCGGGATGTTTGCAACTCAACTAAAAACAAAAACGTAAACTACGACCATCACTCCTTCCACGCCCAGACGCCGTCTGGTGTAGCTCCTTCCTCCCAGTGAGGCTAAAAGAGGTCAACGGTGTCCTGTGAAAGACTTGGACTTGAAGAAAAAGACGCAGCAGAAAAGAATGAGGATGGAGTTGAGGTGGGCAGGTAGGAAGCAGAATGAAGAGAAACAGCCAGAGGAAGAGGTGGGAGGAGATACCACACCCCTCGCCCTCCAATCCCAGCTTTCACAGCAGCAGGGATTCAGCACACGCTTATCACATGGCTACAGGGAGGACAACACGTCGGGGGCTCCATTTGCTCCTGGGGATGGTGCACACTGCATGTTTTTGGAGCATGGAGAGTGAGGCTGGACATGGACTCCGGTTTTGACTCCATTCAAAGCTTCCAAGATGCTCCTGCGGCCTAGCGTCATGATAGCCATCGTCACCAGGACTGCTGGAGGTCGTGAATTGCACCATTTGTGTCAGGCAGGCAGTATGTACAAAACAGATTTTAGCATTTATATTCTTCTCTGTGCCAGGAAAAACTTCATGTGGGTCAAAAGATACTTTGGTTACATGAGTGTTATGCTTATATATGCAATATTATATGCATATAATGTTATAACTTTATGTGGGCCCAAAGATACTTTGGTTAAATGAGTATTATGCTTATATGTACAATATTATATACTAATTATAATCACAGAAACACTACCACTATTCCTTTTAGTAGCATACAAAACTGTCCTGGTTCTGCACTGATCTCTAGCTTTGAAATACCACCACTAAAATTTCACCATAATATTTAAATTATCAAGAATTATGACTTGCATTATTTTTAGATATGCAACATATCTTCTGAAATGTTTTTAATATACTAGTCAGAAAAATTATAGAAATTTAGAACTATATTAGACACGTTATCAAATGAACTCATAACACAGAAATTACCACGTCAAAATTCAGAATCCAACTTAAACAGTGGGGAGATGACTGAAGGTGACTAATGACAGGGAAGTCACACTGTGGCATGGCCATCTGTCTGGTAACCGTGTAACACTCACAGAGAATTTCGGAAACAAGCATCAGCCTTCAAACTCAGCTTGCTGGCCTTGGCTGGGGTTGGCCAAATTCCCACTTAAAACGCTAGAGATGCCTGTGCTCGTGACAGGTGTGGGATGTCATCTCTCCATCCATTTCACCGATACGTCGATACGTCGACAGCCCAGTCATTAGGACAGCCCTCCACCCTCTGCAGTGTGATCCTGTGATGTAAAGCAGGTGGGATCGCCGAGGAGCTTCACAGGGCCCAACACAAAGCAAAGGGGAAATTGTGCGTCTTGGGCATCTGGTCCCAACATGGGGACTGGGAGGCCCAGGGAGGAAAGGATGAAAGTCTGAGAACAATTTCAAATACCAGGAGAAATCCTTTTGGCTAAGAATAATCTACCTTCCATGTCTTGCAAAAATTTCCATACCAGATGGGCTGCTGGGCCTCACTCCTCACAGAAAGTTAAGAACCACACGGCCAATTCCAATTTGGATTTTGAGGAAGTGGAAGAAGCCTGGGTCCCAACTTTTGCAGCACTCAGAGGAGCCACCAAAGTCAGTGACCAATGTAGAGAAAAAGTCAGGATTCCGTGTGCGAACGAGAGCGTGGTGCAGGGAGCAGCCGCGCTTCTCCCGGGAACGACGTTTTCGCCGAGCATCATCCTCCCGGAGGACTTGGGAATGTGCTTTCTCTCCACGGGCACCTTTCTCCGTCTGTTCCGTAGTGCAATTGGGAGCAGCGTGAGGAGTGGGGCACGGACGCTTCTGGCCTGGAGCTGAGCTCGCAGCGCCTGCGACACGCTGGGTCTCCTTCCTGCTCGCTCAGCCCCAGGGGCGATGGGAGCCTGCTGGCAGAGGGTCTAGTTCACAAATCTTTCTCCCTCTCCTTCCATCACAGACAGAGGGCCTTCCAATTAAGCCCACCTGCCCGCCAGGGTCTGCAGCACATTTTCAAACAGGATCCGCGCTTTTCCTCTCTTTCCTCTTCTTTTTTAATCTCAGTGGAGAAAATGGACATCACATGGGGAGAGCGCGGCCGTCACAGCTGCGCAGAGAGCACAGCCCCCGACACCCACGTGAGCTGGGGAGCGCTGCCCCCCCCCGCCAGCCGAGCGCCCGCTCTCCCTCCCGATGCTGGTCGGAGGCGCCGGCAGCAGCGTGACCATCGGTGCCTCTGGCACCACCTTGGATTGCTGTGCCCTTAGGGAAGCGCTGCGGTCCCGGGGGATAAAGGGAAGCAAGGGAGAAAAATCAACTGGAAGTTTTGGACACCTCTTTACAAGTTTCCCTCGTGACTTTAGGAGCTGTCCCTTGTGAGGATGCTCTTTCGTGGGCAAGGAGGGGACAGCTGAGTCTGTCTCCAATGCTGTCACCACGCCAAGTGGCTCTTCACGCCCTGGGCGCTAGTTCCCTGGCTTTGTGGTTTGGCAAGAGCCGTAGCCCCCAGTCAGGATGGATGGCGGCCGAGCATCACAGGGCCGCAGGTCCTCAGCGCACGAGTCGGCCGCCCTCCACCCTTTCTTCCCTCCCGACTCTCCTGCCTTTTCTCGTTCTTTTGTTGCTATCGTTGTTACTGTTTTCTGTCTTTTAATGCCTGAATAATTTATAGAAAGAAATCAGTGTGTAGTTGTTCAGAGAAACAATTGGTGAAATAAGAAAAGTAATGGTCATAATTCTACAAATACATATTAACTTCATCATTTTTAGAAATTTATTCAGGTCAAATATAACTTGTAGCCAAACAAAGCAGATTCTCTGCCTTCAGGCATCTCAGAAGCTTCTCTGGGAGGTGGACAGGACCACAGAGTCACACCACAGAGTGCCGAGTTCTACAGAAAAGTGCACACAAATGGTCACAGGGAGAAGAGGGCGAACATTTACTTTTGCCTGAAGTGGCCAGGAAAGAATTCTCAAAGTAGGCAGCAAATGCTGGATGTAAATGAGTGAATAATTCCCCTGATGTTTTTCCTGTTCCTTTTTACTTTGGAAATCAGATAGGATTGAGATAATGATTTACAGTGTAAAAACCTAGGTCCCTCACTGCAGAGTCTGTGCATCTTACAGGGTCCACCTCGGAGGAACGAGATGCCCTGGGATGCTGAGTGCTTAGCCCGAGGGAAGGAGAGGGTCCGATCAGCCAAAGGGCTGGAATTATTCTGTGGATGGTACAGTGGTTTTACTGTGTCTGTGCAGATAATTTAGGTTATAATTGCCAAGTCGTGGAAGCAACCCAGATGCCCATCAACCCAAGAATGGATTAACAAGCCATGGTATATGTATACCATGGAATACTATTCAACCATAAAAAAGATAGAGACCTTACATCTTTTATGTTTACCTGGATGGAAGTGAAACACATTCTTCTTAGTAAATTATCTTAAGAATGGAAAAAAAATGTATCCAATGTACCCAATACTATTATGAAACCAATATATAAACACTTACACATTCAAATGCATGATAAAATACAAATACAGTCTAGCAAAGGGGAGGGGAGACAGGAGTGGAGAGGGGAGGGGAGGGGGATGGTGATTGGTGGGAGGAGGGAGGGTATTGGTGGGACCTCACCTAATGTGCACAATGCAAGGGTGTATTTCAAAATAACTCAGGGTAAATTTTACATGTCTTACCCCCCAAAATAAGTAAATAGGGTGATGGTTATGTCAATCAGTTTGATTTAAGCATTCCATATTATATATCAAATCATCACATTGTACCCCATAAATGTATACAGTTATGATTTTAATTAAAAATTAAATTAAAAAAGAAAACACACAGAATAGAAGAAAGAAAAAAATAGTCCCTGTTCTCCTAAATTAATTTTGTAGACTGTGTTGTTTTAGCTTACTGAGACCTTGTAAAGCTGTGATGAGAATTATCAAGTAAAATAGTAACTGGTCCAGGCCGAAGTCTCCTCACAGAGCAGGTGAAGTCGTGGGGACTCAGGGGCAAGTGACAGGTTCAGGCCAGGTGTGTGTCACAGAGCAGGTGAAGTCGTGGGGACTCAGGGGCAGGTGACTGGTTCAGGCCGAAGTGTGTGTCACAGAGCTGGTGAAGTCATGGGGACTCAGGGGCAGGTGACTGGTTCAGGCCGAAGTCTCCTCACAGAGCAGGTGAAGTCGTGGGGACTCAGGGGCAGGTGACTGGTTTAGGCTGAAGTCTCCTCACAGAGCAGGTGAAGACGCCTTCCTCCTTTGCCTCATCCCTGAGGACGTCTGTAGTCCCAGGGCACCACAGGGGAGCGGCGCCGTGGTATTCTGTAGTGATGCTTTGGCATAAACTATGGGAAATGTATAAAATCCTCTACTTTCAAGCAAGGAATACCTTAAGAAGCATCATCTAGTTTTCTGTGTTGTTGTGATTTATTAGTTAAATAACAGACACAACACACCTGCCGTTTCTGGGCTGCTGAAAGACTGCCCTCCCCCCCATGGAGCCTCAGGGCTGCTGGACCCGCGTCTCCGGAGGGCTCTGCGGATCTCAGGCTCTGAGTGCAGCCTCCTACCTTCCAGGCTGCTGCTGGGACTTGTAAAGCTGCTGAAACCCGTGCTGTTCGGACGTGAAGTTCTTGTGTGTGGACTTCTGGCATTTCTCAAAATTGAGGCCAGGCAGGTCACACCCCATAGCATTGTGTTAGGAGCTTGCTGGCATTGAGCCCTGAGCTGGGCTCAGAATCACAGCCTGGCACGGCGGCTTCAGACACTTCTCAATGTGGGACACTCCCCGATCTGATGCCAGTGGGCGGCAGAAACAGGGGCATCAAGGGGTACAGATAACTTAGGGGACCACGAAGGGGCTGGAGGGCATTGAAGCATCAGACAACAGTTGTCCGCTTGCGGAAATTCTGTCTCTGTGAGGGCAGAAAGAATGACAAACAGGCCAGAACTCTTCCAGGATGGCCCTTTATTTTTCTTCTTTCTGTAGGGAAAGTATGTTCTTTAATAAAAAGATAACTTTTCCTTAAGTATCTTGGAAGCCTAAGGATTTAAAAACAAACAAACACGTGGTTGTAGTATAGTTTAGTGTTGTTTATTTTTACATAGACAAAAAGCAAACCCTGACCAAATCCCCCTCTTCTAGTATCGCTCTGATCAAGTGGTCTAGAACATTCTCAGAAAATTGGGCCCAAAGCATCAATAAGTAACAGGAGGAATTATGGTCATGATTCACTGGCGTGAACAGTCTCATAGAAATATTCTTAAAGGGCGAAAATTAATTTATAATGCTTAAATAAAATTTAAAAAGAAAAAGGATCGATTCCTTACACTCGGTGGCGGTGTGAGCCACCCACTAGTGTTTATTTCCCACATTTGTACTCCTGGTCTGGGAAACATTCTGTGTGATAATTTTTGCTAAGCTTATGATTGCAGAACTTTTGGGTTTATGGCATTTATTATTACAATTTCCTCTTCTTCACATAGTGACCTCCCCCTGAGACGGGCACCCAAGCCGCCCCCCAAACCAGGACCTGCCACAGGCTGAGCTGTGGCCTGAGATTCAGGACGGGTGGGGGCACAGAGTGGGCAGTGTGGGCAGGGAAAGGCCCCAGGTCCAGGTGGCAGGGCAGGGGCCCGCCCACCATGCAGGAGCCGTGTCCACTCCGACGCTGGATTTCCTAGTCAGCCAGTATAAACGCTCCCCGAGGGTGTGTGCATGGGAGCACTTGCACACACAAACACAGGCACAGGCACGCACCCTCATTCTTCACTGCAGATGTTTCTGTGACATGTACCTCGGAGCCCTGTGCCCGAGGGTAGAGAGCTACAGGTCTGTCCGTCCGTCTGGGGAAGTTGCAGCCCACGACAGAAACGACCTCCCCCAGGGGTGAGGGCACAGAACACTGTGGGGAGAGGAGGGAGAGCTGCACAGCCGGCCCAGGACGCTGCAGCCTCTGAACGTGCTTGCTGAGGCTGACACGCTTTAAATGTCCCTCCAGAATCTCTGGTGACCTGAGTGGCCGTCTAGTTCCTAGGGCATCCTGAGGCGCCAGGAGCAGGTGTGGAGGGAGGGGAGACAGGGGGAGGAATGAGGGAGAAAGAGAGACAGAGAGAAAACAGGCTTCAAGTTAGAGACGATTGATTTACAGTGAACTTCCTGGGGTATGTCACGGTTAGGTGACAAACATTTTTTTAGCTCTTTTAATCTCTACCAGTTAGATTAGAAGCAATGGAAGCTGGCCCTGGGGATGTGTAGGACAGATAGGGGGTGCACAGCATCTCCCAGATGTCTGCGTGGAGAGGCAGACAGGTGCACACGGCTGGCCGAGCTCCACCCAGGCTGCAGAAAACGTGTCACCTGTGCTCTGCTGGCCCCCGGTCTGGCTGCATTTTGGAAACTGGAGAGGCCACAGCTTTGCCACAAACCTTTGGAAAGGACGTAGTGAAGTGAGGGGTGATCCCGTCTCTTCTCTCCCTGTATTGAGCACCTGGAATTCTAATTCTCAAATTCTAATTGAAATCACAGGGAGGCGAGTCCTCCAAAGGTAGTGGAGGCTACTGACAAGGGGGCTCCAAAGGATGTCAGCAGTGATGTGACGGTCACACCAACACGAGCGACATCCCTGCCTCACTCGCCTTGTACGTGCAGCATCCGGTAACCACTCAAAATAGGGGCCTGGGCCTCATTCCTCTGATGTCATTATCATTTGGTTAATTGCGTTTAGCACTCTTAGGAATTTTCTGTTTTCTTTGTACCCTTCCCTCACATGAAGTATTTTCATATTTTAATATTAATAATTTAAAAATTACTCATTTTTGAAATACTATACCCTTCTCTTCTCTTGACGTAGGGGGTAATGTTTCCTTACGATGAGGAGTTGGGGATGTCTGAATTCACCATGAACTCACCACGTGTCGCATTGGAAATGATTGTGCAAAACAGGCATTTTTGGCTTTGAGGAAGAAATAGAATTTAGTGGCAAAAAAGAGACAAATTTGAGATATTTAGAAATGAGTGACATTAAAATATATTAGGAAAAAGTAAGAAAGGAGAAATAAATGTGTGTGTGCGCGCGCACCTGCCAGCTGTGCTAATTTTTATAAAAGAACTTAACGTCTCATTAAGATTTGTTTGGCTTCTTAGCTTCTTAAAAATACCTTGACTGAAAGCTTTCCTGTTACCAGAAACACCGGTTTGAATGTTAACACAACTCGCCACTTGCTGGCAGGCAGAGCTGCCTTGCTACCATCCTGGGGAACTTTTCTTTTTTTTTTTTTATTTTATTGTCTTTATTATTAAATCATAGCTGTGTACAATAGTGCAATCAAGGGGTACAATGTGCTGGTTTCTTTCTTTTTTCTTTTTTTTTAATTTTTATTAAATCATAATTATGTACATTGGTGCAATCATGGGGCACAATGTGCTGACTTCATATACAATCTGAAATATTTTCATTGAACTATTTAACATAGCCTTCATGGCCTTTTAATCACTATATGAAGACATTTATATTCCACATTTAGTAACCTTCACTTGTACCCTTCTAAGATGCACTGTAAGTGTGATCCCACCAATTACCCTCCCTCCAACCATCCTCCCACCTCCCCTCCCCTCCCCTCCCTTGCCCCTTT
>CAUYON010068578.1:0-16349 GCA_963573935.1 Arctocebus calabarensis
CTGTAGTCCCAGCTACTAGGGAGGCTGAGGCAAGAGAATCGCTTAAGCCCAAGAGCTGGAGGTTGCTGTGAGCAGTGTGACGCCACGGCACTCTACCCAGGGCGATAAAGTGAGACTCTGTCTCTACAAAAAAAAAAAGCTTGTCCTGTCGTCCCCAGGAGCACACCTCATTTCTGACACTTCCTGGTTCAGAGGACAAGATGTTTTTGAAAGACTTCTGAAAAGATTCATATGTCACCTACATTCTCTTTTTCTTTTTAGGTACAACAATGATTTGAATCACCAAGTACTCGGGTCCAGATGCCCACTGTTGAACAGCTATCCATGACAAGATATTTCTACCTGTTTCCTGGAAATTGAAAATAGTGAGTATGGATAGTTGTACATGGTGAAATGAATGGAAGATGATATTTGGTGGTGAGGTTCAATGACTAATGACATCTGACTGCTTGGATGTTCAAATTAATGTTCTCATCTCTATTATACAATTAGTCAATTAATCAATCAAGGAGGTAAGGAAATCCAAGACAGGATGTGATAAACAATGAAAGACCCAGGAGAGCAATCAACTAAAATTGAAATGTACTCATGCTTTCATTATTAATTATATTCATTTATCTTTCATGCTCTCTTTCCCTCTCTCACTCACACACACCATACACATGCCAAGTTACCAAACATTACACGTGACCCTGAAAAAAAGAGTGAACAGAGGAGCTAAACATAGAGAACGCAAGTTCTCTAGTGCAGAGATCACCTTACTGACATGAACCTCCCCAACGGTATAAAATATACCCCGGACTGTAACATTTGTGTTGTGCAGACTCTGGTTCTTAGATGGTTCTCACAGTGTAGACCCAGATGACCCTAAAGTCTGATTTCAGACTCTCAATTACTTCTGAGAAACTCCTTCAATCTCCTGTGTTAACATATAAACTTCTTTGGTTTTATAATATTTAAAATATTTGGAATAGGTACATTAAGGTTAGACTCAGGGATTAATTTTTCTGCTAGTAACAGCTAAAGCTGTTAAATTATATTAAATTTTTATGCTAGTAACAGCTAAAGCTGTTAAATTATATTAAAAGGATGTCATTAATCTCCTCAGAAACACACTTAAAATTATATTTTTTAGTAAAGATTATCTCAATGGTTCAAATATTTATACACACAACAGTTTATTCTTTGTTTCTGACCCTCCAGTTGCAAAATTGCATAGATTATTTTACCAAACAGCTTCTGGTGCCTAAGTCATCTAATATGACCATATCTAGGCATTGAAGTATTTGTCTGGCTAATATTAACCCACATTTACCATGTTTCAGATTCTGTTCTAGATGCTTAGAATATACAAGTAAACAAAATAAAAGGATTCCTTACCCTCAGAAAGCTTGCTTCCAAGTAAATACAGACATACTCTGAATATAATCATAAGTCAGAGAGTGATAAGAGCTAAGAAAAAAAGTGAAGGAGGTTAAGGGGAATACAATGTATGGGTGAGAGAGTAAATCATGTGTTACTTACGCAGGAAAAGTGTCCCAGAGCAGAATAAAGCAAGTGCAATGCTCAGGGGTAGAAACAGCTAAACTTGTTTAAAGAACTGCCGTGAGACAGTGAGACTGAAGGAGAACAGCAGAGGGGAAAGGCACAGACAGATTCGTTGAAGAGGTGAGGAAGCTGATCCTGTGGGCCTTGGTGATAACATGGTACATCTTTTAAAAATTTTATACTGAGTGAGATAGGAAACTCTTCAAGTACTTTTTGCACAAAGAAGTAACGTACTGTACTCAAGTTTTACAAAGAGTATCCTGAATACTTTTTGGTGAATCCCCTGCATGGGAGTCAAAGGAAGCAAGGAGAGCTCATGGAAGAGGATAGAAGATTTGTGAGGAATAGGACGACGACTTCGGGGGATAACTATCTTGACTTGCTTTTTTTTCTCTTCTCAGGAAACTACAGGTCACCTAGCCTTCTTTTATCAACTTTAAGAAGCACATACATTTAACATTTCATACGTCAGTAAACGTGAATACAGAAGAATCTGGGTACAATGGGTTATACCTTTAACTCCAGCTATTTGAGAGGGTGACACAGGAAGGTTTCTTGATCCTTAGGGCTTCGAGACTAGCCTAGGCAATACGGCAAGACCACTTCATCTCTTGAAAGAAAAATAAAAATCTATAGAAAAGGAACTGTGTCTTTTTAGTTTCTGTAATAAGAATATAACATGATTTGATTAACATGACAGGTAAATAAAAAAGAAGTAGAAGCATAAAGAATTTTCTAGCTTTATGGCTCATGTAATATCTGCATTTCACTGACTGAAGAGAACTGGCTGTGACTTACTTTCAACAAAATGGCGAAAGGATGTAGTGTCTAAAACTACAATAAATCTACAGTAGTATAGATACCACCTCACACACACATTATAATGGCTGCTATAAAAAGCAAAAACAGAGAAAATAACAAGTGTTGGCAAGGATGTGGAATAATTGCAAACCTGTGCACTGTTGGTGGGAATATAAGATGATACACCCTCCTTGGAAAACAGGGAGGTAGTTCTTCAGAAACAAAGTAGCATTACCAGCTGATCCAGAAATCCCACTTCTGGGTACAGACCCTGAAAAATTGAAAGCAAATCTAAAAATATATTTGTCCACACATCATAGCATCATTATTCACAACAGATAAAATATGGAGGCAACCCAAGTATCCACTGACTGAAGAATGGATGAGGCAAATATGATATACATGACAACCCACAATACTTGTGACTAAGGAAAAGATGTCAATCAAAGGATGTTTATTAAGTCAAAGTTTGAGGATGTGCTCCAGGAAAAACACAAACCACAGAAGTCTCTGTTCCTGTTTCCTGGTGGGAAACAGGGGAACATTAGCCTTAAAGGGAGATAGGGCATACAGAAAGAAAAAGGAGCAGTGTGGTGGCCACTGAAGCAAAAAGGTTACATTCTTGAGAAGCCCAGGAAATCTCCATTTACAGATGATAAGGTGAATGTTAGAAGAGAAAAAGGAACTAGGCAAAGCATCAATTATGTAGATGACCCTGGGTAGGTGGAAGAATGTTTGTTGTCTTGTCTTTGTTCTGTGCCTGGGAAGATAAACTTATAATTATTTATTAGCATGGTATGGAAAAGACTTTAGTTTTAGGAACTAGATGTAACCTGGAGACCAAAGTTGCAACTTCTATGTCCTTGCCTATAGGGACCCAGAAAGGGATTGTCTCATGAATGGTCTGTGGGACAGTCCTTGCAGTTGCTCGAGGCCTTTCACTTCTTAGCAGGGACCTGTCCAATGCATAATGTTAGTAACAGCTGTTCATTTAGTTCATTAGTAACAGAACCCCCTTCCAAATAAACAGGCTGTTACAAACTCAGCCTTCAGGCTTTACTTTCCCTTTTGCATAAGAAATGGGGGTTAGTAGTCCTGAGATTTTTATTTTCCTTTACACATACAAAGGAAAGAAAGGAAATCCTGAAAACATTATGCTAAGTGAAATAGAGTAGTCACAAAAATCCTACTGTAGGGTTCCACTTACATGTGGTGCCTAGTGAAGTCAAATTCTTAGATATAGAAAGTGGAATGGTGATTTTCAAGGGCTTAGGAGAGGAGGCAATGGGACTTATTATTGAGTATAGAGTTTCAGATTCACAAGACAAAAAAATTCTGGAGCTGGATGGGAACCACAGTCATATTACAGGAAAGTAATTCCCAACATTAGGAGTCACATAAAGTCCAAATAGGTCCTTAGCTTCTCACTCTAGAGAAAGAGTTCAAGGGTGAGTTGACAGTGTAAAGTGAAGGTAAGCTTTATTTAGGAAATTAGAAGATCTACTCCACAGAAAGAGCATAGGCTAGTTCTCCCTACTGAGGAGAACAGCACCTTTAGTGTTCTGCTTTGTTTTTTAATTTAGGCAATGGCTTCATCATAAGCTAAGGAGGGAAAGCGTGCACGCTAATATATTGCACTAGGGTATAATGAGCTGTGAGGTGAGGGAGCTGCCAGTTTCTTTGTCATCTTGGTTTTGACTATTCTTGTTCCATTACCAAATCCTGTCCTGGATCAGGGTGCTTAGGGGGCTCTTTGAGTCCGTGTCGAGTCGGTGTAAATCAGTGCCTGCTGGTTCCCTGTCTCAGTTACAGGACACTATGGATGTGTTTTAACAATACCAGATTGTGCACTTAGAAATGGCTAAGGTGGTTCATTTTGTATTACATATATTTTGCCACAATAAAAGTTTGGAAAAAATGATGATATCATCAGAGGTAAGAGAGAGAGAGAGAGAGAGAGAAAGATATGAAGAAAATTGCCTGAGGGCAAATATGATCAATTCCATAGAGGAGAATTAAGCTGCTGTGACAACAATGGAAGGAAAAATGAAGTTTGAATGTATTATTTAATATTTTAAAGTTAATCAGAAAAGAATTGAAAATCACATCATGATCAATTATTGGGGAGACAGGACAGAGAGGGCTCGGTGTTAGTGAGCTGTGTCTCAGTTTTTGTGAGGAAGTCAGTGGCATTGTGTGTATTATATATGTCAGGAAATAGAGACAGAAAATGACCCATATTGAGAACTTTAAAGATTACCACCAGAAAACAAAATCATAAATAATTTGTGGAAATGACTTTTGGCACGGGGGACTTAAGGTGCGGAGAGCTGTATCAGAGAATGTAGTTTTGGTTATGTGCCTATGAGAACTACTGGACTAGTTACCTTGTGGATATAGCAATTTGAAAAAAAATTAAGATTTAATCCAACAGCACTTTTAATACTATACCAGCATCCAAAAATCAGATAATCCTTAGTGTGCTGATTTTTATAAAAAAATATTTGTCATACATTGTGAAGTCAAGAATAAAAAGTAAATTATTGGTAATATGGCTGTAAGATCCTGGCACTATAAGAAAAAAAGCTATAGGTAAATATGTGTCTGTTGGTGATCTATTGTTGAGTATCAAAACACTCCAAAATTCAATGGCTTAACACAATAAGCATCATGGTTCCCAAGGGAACCAGCCAGTTGAGTGATTTTTTCTTGTTTCTGCTGGTATCATCCCCGTGTCTGAGGTCACCTTCACAGAGGCTAGGTGTCTCTACTGAACAGGCTGAGATCTCTCATGTGTTTGGAAGGAACCTGGCTAAAAACGACCTTGGTTGAGATAGCTGGGCTCTCCCCAATATGATGTTCCTTAGCTGGGATCCAGCCCAGGCTTATTTGTGTGGAGTTTAGGTGTCCAAGAGGGAGAAGCACACAGGCTTTGTAAAACCTGGGCCGAGAACTACAGAACATCCCTCTACTGGGTCATGTTGGCCCAAACCAAGTCAAAGGCCTAGTTCAGAGTTGAGTCAAAGGGAATTGGTACATGGAGACCATTAATTAGGGCTATTGATAAAATCAGTATTGTATTCAGTGTTTTACAAAAGTATAAGAAAGAAATTCACAAAGATGCAAGCTAAACATATAATTGTGGTTACTTTGTCTTGTGAAGTTAAAGAAGCTGGATGATGCTTTTTCATTTTATAAACTTTTCTATTGTTCTGTTTCTATTTTAATGGCAAACACATATCTATTATTAAAAAATAATTTAAGTAAAAGTCCCTTATAGATTTCACAAACAAAATCTTATGCCTGGGTCTCATGGATAAATAATACTGTAGTTGACAAATGAGCAGATCTGGAGAGGAAAAAGAGGAGAGATTACATTTCAGGGCTTTTAAGTTGCAGACCAATGGTGCGGAGGGTCAGGGACACCAAAAAATAAAAAAAAAAAAAAAAAAAGAAGTCTCTACCCCTCCCTCTTGGTATTTGACTTGAAGCAGGCTAGAAGTATCGCCCTTTGGCAGTCCTTAGCAGCCTCTTTCTCCCTTCATTTTCCAGACTCATACTTCTGGTACTGAGCAGGCTCAGTGAAGACTCTACCATTTACCAGCTGGTAATGGCACAGGGACAAATAGGGGTTTAATTTGATTTACTAATAGTTTTAAAAATAGGATGGAAAGCAGAGCGCAGAGACCTGGGTTTGAATGTGCATGATTTCATTCCAATAACTTCATTCTAGCACAGGGAAAAGACATGTTTTACTTCTCGTTTTCCAAAGGAAAGAATTTATGTATAAGAGCAGGAGCAAAATTCATCTTGGCAACAGAGAATTTGAAAAACTGCAGTTTCCCAGTTAGGCAGTATCAGCACGCTGGGTCCCGACTGCTTTCACTTTCAGATCTTCTGCACCAGGAGTGGAAACAGTCATGGCTGGTGAGTAGCTCTGCTTTTTTTGCTCATGGCTGTGTTTTGAGGGAGTTATATGCAGTTCAGGAGAAAGAGGGAAGTATGGAGGTGGTTCTCACCACGTACAGCCATTTCACTCTGGGCGTGGAGGGAGAGATGGGTGGCCAGCAGTATGCATGCTGGCAGTATCTTTCTTTGTTCATATGTAATAGTGTCTTGAAGGAAAGACAAATGTAAACAATTCTGGATCCTTATTCTTAAACTTTTCCTTTAATTTTAGGTTTTCATTTTAACTCATAATGAGCAGCAATTCTCACCTATTTTACTCTGTTGTCAGGGGAGGACCCACGCAGTTGAGCAGAGTAATGTGCATTTCCTCATGATTTCTGCTTTGTCGGCCCTTTCACTGGCAGCAGCAAGTCGGTCTGCTGCAATCTGTGCCCTAAACCTCTTCAGGCTGAGCTATCCCACCAGCCCGGATGAGTGGAAACAAAAATAGATATTTTATAAGTGTAATGTGTTTAGGTTTTACTGCTGCACATACTGAAGATAATGTCTTTTAAACTCATTATTAATAAAAATGAAACAAGCGAGGGAATCACGAGTGATACAAACATTAAGTCAGCTCTAAGTCCTTTGGTAAAGTCATTTCACTTCTCTAAATTTTTCTCCACATTTGTGAAAAAGGAGAAGGGTGAACAAGATGGGCACACCAAGTATGCTCCTGGGAATAGTGGGTTTGGCATCAACTGAGAAACTATTAGAAATGAAAGTTCATGGGCCCCATTCTGACCTAAATCAGAATTTCTTGGGATGGGGCCATGAAGTTCTGTTAGTCAAGCCTTCTAAATGATTCAAATGCACATTAAGATTTGAGAACCACAAGCCTAGAATGGGACATGTGAGTTCTGTCCATCTGAGATCCTGTCGTTCTCGCAGCTCAGAGATCCCTGGAGGAAGACCCAGTCAACGCAGTGAAGCTAATCGCCAGGAACATGCTCGATGGCATTTTTGATGACTTGATGGAAAGTAGTGTGTTAAATACGGATGAATTGCGCAAATTAGGAGAAGGTGTGACTCTCATCGTGAAAAACACTGAAAACATATTTGATGATATCAAAGAGAAAACTCAAAAGGCCGGCAGAATACTTACGGAACGCTTCCTTAACACCGGGGGTCAGCTGAGTTTAGGTGAGTAGAGCCACTGGCCGCAGCAGAGAGTGCCTTCTCTCCCGCCTTCTGTGGCTTCTTTCTCCTTTATTTCTCTCGTTTGCAAGTGAAGAATGAACGATCCTCATTTCTAGGATATTTGACTATCTTATTTGCTACCAAAATATACCCTGATCTACCCCAATTATTTTTATATTGCTACACATTTACCTGAGTATCATAGGTGCTCAGTAAAGGTTTTTTAAATGAATGAATGGTGCTGGAGCCTTATTAAATTAAGTGATCACCTTTCGCTAGCCTGGGCTTCTCTGGTTGTACAATATGGAGTCCATACTCATTCCTAGATAAAGAATGTTCTACTATCCTCTGCTTAACTTTGGTTTTACCTCAGAAGGAATTGTCCACAAATCAATATTTCTACTAAAAGAATGTATAAGTAATTTGAGGGTTAATGGAACATAGGTGTTTCTTTCTCTCTAGAGCATGAGTTTGCACAATTTTTCTTTGAAAGGTAGTAAATATTTCAAGCTTTGTGGAACATATGATCTGTCATGACTGAAATCTGCTATTATTGCATAAAAGCAGCAGCAGAAAATAAGAACATTTGAGTATTGGTATATTTTAGTAAAACTTTGTTTATAAAGGAGGTGTCCAGCTGAGCTGGACCTGCAGGCTATAGTTTAGTGAGCCCTACTCTAAAGTACAAAATACAAATGGGTATATTTTCCATTCTTGCAACTCCCTCTGGGATTATTTTTGTTGTAGAAAAACTAACTTTTATACACAAATGGACTTTCCTTCCCCACGATGAAAATGCTACTGGAGATGAACTTTGATTAAATATTTTGATTATTCCTTAAATCTCATCTGTAAGCAAAAAGGTAATGAGTTCTTATTTGTTTTCTGGAAACTCTGCCTCCCTTTTTGCTTAGCAGAAGGCTATCATTCTCTAAAGCAAACATGCAGCTTGGGAAATAGGACAGATCTCCAGGCTTCATAGAATAGCCCCATTTACTCATCAGTGCAAGAGGAAGAACTTGAAATGTGTATGTCCTAGAAACTTAGTGCTATTAATCTGTTTTATATATTATTTCAGATTTTCTTCCTGAAAATGAGCATGATCAATCTGAGGAAAACTCTGCATTGTCTTCCTCTTCTGCAGGTAATGGCCTCCAAATCCCAAGTGCCAGTCAGAAACTCTTAGACCTCTGTTGACATGAGAAGGTGTCCAAGTACAGACCTAGGAATCCTGTGTTCTCAGTCCATTTTCATCTTTAGAAATGACCTTTGGAGTAGAGCACTGATTCTTACACTTTTGTTCATTTCACCTCAGAGTCAGAAGAAGAAATCTGATCCAGCTTTCTTTTGTATCTTCTAAAAAAGAAAGTAGAGATAAAAAGAAGGCTAGATCAGCCAAGGCAAGGGCTGTATCCCTCCTGGGTAAATTAGCACCAAACCAAGTGATTCATAGAATCCTCTAGACATCATTTGGGGTAACACATCCCTATAGGGGTGCAGGGGGAGGTTATGTTAGAGTGGAAAGACCACTTCGTCAAGGTTCAGACAACATGGGTTTATCTCTTACCTCTGCTTCTAACAAAGTCCCTCAAAAGTAAGGTTGGCACTTATGTTCCTGCCCCTCAATTCTCCTCAGAGTCCAGAGTTGACAGTGGAGATGAAAAAACTGAGCAGGATGCTGGATTATCGGCTCAGATGTCAAGTCTAGCGCTGACAGGTAATTTCTATTCATGGATGCGTATGGGCATTATTTGAGCTAAGGCAGATTTTAAAAGGGCTATGCTATGGAGTAATAGAAAGAGAACTGGAACAAAAGCCAAAAATGCTACAATACCTTGAGATCATCCCTGCCCCAGACTATGCATTCTGATGTAAATATCCCCACCTTTCTCAGACTCATATTTTTAAATGAGATTAATACTATTTGAAAAATAATTTATCAATTAACAAAGGTATAAGAAACTACTAGCTGCACGGACAGACTAAGACATAGTTAAGAAAAGCACATACAGAATGAGAAACAAAACCACACAACTCAGCACAAGACATACATACTATCAGGTCACCAAGGAGTCTAATGAATTATTGGGCTATGTTAAAAAACTGTAGTGTCTGGAAAGGGCGATGTTGATAATGTTGTCTTCTAAGTACCATATTTTCAAAAGTTTCAAAAAAAATTACAAGTAATGAGAAACTTATAATCATTTTTCAAGGTTATACCCATTCAGCAGGTTCTACTTGAACACCTTTAGTGTGCTGTTCTAGTCAGCAGTTACAGCAGTGAGCAAGACAGAAAGATCTCACTCTAGTGGCATTTACAGTGCAGTCAGTGAGGGCAGATTCATAACAAACATGTGAAAATGAATGGGATCATTTCAGAGAGTGCCCAAGAGAAAAGATCAGGCCAAAATGTTGGGTGGAGGTGGGGAGGAGCTGATCAGGGGAAGCTGTGCCCTCCCCAAGGTAGTGCCAGTTTAGTAAATACCTGAAATATGGAGGCATTCTGCTGAACTCCAAGGCAAAACAGTTCTGTAGAAAAAAGAAATGAGACCAAGGACTCCCAGATAGACATGGTCTTGTCCTGTGAGAGGGTTATAGCCAACCTGACTGGGGAGTGGGAAATCAGGGGCCAGTATCTTACTAGGAGCTGTTTAGGAGTCAAACCCAGGTCAAATCACTTTCGGGCTGTTTAGTCATTGGAAAAGACTTTGGATTTTAATTGCAATAGAAAGCCTTACATTTTTTTTAAGGCAACTGTGTCATCATAGTTGGCATTCTTTACAAGTTCTAGGTGTGTTGTATATCCTTTGTTCAGCCCAGCCATCTATTATAGTTAACAACTATCACTAAAACGAGTGTGTAAGGCTTATATAAGCACTAAAAAATGTTTTCATGAAAGCTAAGTTTTTAATCTTAGCTCTAAATTAAATTGACATAAAAGCAATATGAAAAATAAGAAATCACTCTCTCTGGGTATGAATTTGGCACTCTCTTTCACCAAAATGCAAATAAGGTGGTCCCAGCTGAGAATCTTTTTGACAACTCTTTAGCGAAAGAGAACTTTTAATCTCCCACTTTTCCTTCTCTACCTCATTCTCTTTTTCCCTTTCTTCCCTTCTCTTGACATTTGCTTTATTTTCTTTTCCATTGACATTCTATTTCTGCTTTCTCTGTTCTTTCTTCTTCTCTTTTTTTCTCTTTGTTCTTTTTCTCCCTCCTGAGATTTACTCTCCCCCCACCAGACTCTCAGTTCTGGCTTTTGTCTCCCTGCCAATGTTGAAACCATTTGGCAACAGAGCCAAGTAAATTGCAACTGCAAAGGTATTACCTGATGTTTTATAGCAAAAAAATTATAAATGATGAATTTTTGCATCCTTTAAACTACTCTAGAAATTTTTGAGCAGAGAAATGATAGGATAAGTGTAGAATCATAAAGGCCAGATGAAAGTTGTTTAATTATTTCAGTTAGGGGATAATAGCTTTTATATTAAGGTTGCAGCAATAGAGATGAGAAGTGGTTAAATTTGGGATCATTTTGGAGGCAGAATCAATGCCAACTAACAAATGGATTCAACGTGGAACATGAAAAAAGACAAGTGTATCAAAGATGACACTAGGTTTTTCCAAATAGGTGAGTGATACCATTTACTGAGTTGAAGAAAACTGGTGTGCTGGAGAAACCATTTTGTAGGAGTGGATAGATATTAGGACACATACATTTAGTTTTGAAATGTGTTACCTCCAAGGATAGAGATTGAGTAGGCAGAGGGATGTCCGGCTAAGTTTACAGAGAAAGCAGGGAGGCTAGGAATAAATCTGGGGATTCATAACCACATAGACAGTATTTAAGATGAGCCTAGAAGATGCCACTCAGGCAAGAGCACTGCAGGAAATGATAGAGTGTCTCATATAGAACAACCCAACTCTTGGAGGAATGGCAGGAGAACCAGCAATGCAGACAGACGTATTTGGGAAGAATGACTGGAAATGTAGCATACCAAAAGCCTAGAGAATGTTTTCAAGAAGAAGGATGTGGGCCTATTACCCTAGAATGCAGAGGCAGGTGGATTGCTTAAGCTCAGGCGTTGAGACCAGCCTGAGCAAGAGCAAGACCTCATCTTCACTAAAAATCGAAAAAACTAGCTGGGCATTGCGGCAGGTGCCTGTAGTTCCCACTATGCCAGAGGCTGAGGCAAGAGGATTGCTTGAGCCCAGGAGTCTGAAGTTTCTGTGAATTATGGTGATGCCACTGACAGTCTACTCAGTATGAGGGAGTGAGACTCTGTCTCAAAAAAAAAGGAGGGGGAAGGGTTCAACCATGTGAAATGGTAAGAAAGCAGCAAATAGCCAGTGGTAGTCTTGGTGACAGGCATTTTATGTAAGTAGTGAGAATAACAGGTAGATTGGATTGCATGCAAGGAAGACAAAATGGAAATAGTGAAAATAGACAATGCCTGTAAGGAATGTTATAGATAAGTGAAGCTGAGAAATGTGACATAGCTGGAGTGGAAACAGGACCAAAGAGAGGGTTTTTAAAAGGTGATTGATACTAAGGAATGCCAGTGGTGATAACACAATGGTGAGAAAGGGAAAAATAATGTAGAACATAGAGAAAAATAAATCCTGAATCCCATCCTTGTGGGTGGGAAGGGAAATTCAGAACCTAAGTTGAGGAACTGCCCTTAGATGGTGAGGAGGAAGGGCACATCTTTCTTTGTAGTAGAAGGACAGTAGAGACAATGAGTAGAGAAGTGGGTAAATTGATGAATTTGGTCATTAAAACAATGAAAAACATTGAGGCAAAAATATGATAAGAAAAAGTAGTCTTGTTGCCCTAAGAGAAAACAAAAAACCAGATTATACCTAATAGCTCAAGTATTGGAAGAGTCCCACTCATTAACAGAAGTTATAAACTTTTAATCTTATCAGACACCATTCTAGATACTGGGAATATGAAGATGAATGACCCCTCCCTATCAAACATAATTCAGCTTCCAGCACAGTAAACATGATTAATATACAACATAATAATTGTTTATTTGGGGTATTGATGTGTAAGAATAGAAACATAGGGAAAGTCATAGTGAAGTTCTGAAAGAATTCACGGAGCTTCTATCAGAAAAGGTGTTAGAGGTTTCCTGTATGGCCTTGATGCAGGAAATGCATAGCCACTGCCTCACATTGTCCATACTTTGTGATCCATGGAACTGTCCAAGAGTGCCTTAGGATGGGTAAGTTCCCAGTAAGTAGAGACAGTGGCAGTAAACATAATAGAGATACTGAAGTGGTGTTCAAATATCTGAGTAGTTATTTGACTAGGCTGGATGAACATTAGGATTCCTTCCAAATCTGAGATTCTGTATTTATATTACTCTAATGTATTAGATCTGAAAGATTAGTCAATGCTGTGAGCACTAACAAAAACAGAAATTTATGATGGGATAAGTAAGAAGCAGAAAGAAAAATGGGGAACACCTTGCATTTTGTTTGCTGCAAAAAGTTTTCTAATTTAACTGAACTTTTCTGTGGAATGGCAGTCTTCATCCCTGAAGACTAAGGGCCCAGCCAAATAGCCACATGATTTCAAGGCAGCAGATATTATTGCTTAATCAGGTGTATTTTTTTCTTTTAGATCCTCAGGAAACCCAGTGTACCCAACTTAACAAGTTGAAGCTTTGCCCCCGTGATCGTTTTCATAAAATGAAGACAAAAATGACAGATGAGGTAATATGCTTTGAAATAGGGAGACCCAGGATTGACAAGACACTGGAGATTTAACTGGAGGCCTTGAGATTAGGACAAAGAGCACAGGATACCATCTAATCCAGTATTCTTCCCAACAGCCTCTCCTGCTTCTTTCAACCCATCCATCCACAAACTCACTAAACACCTCTGCACCCAGTACCTAAAGCTGAGTTCCCTGAGTGGACTGAGTACATGTTTTCAGTTGGGGTTTTGTCTCTTTCCTTGTGAGGCTGTACTTCTATTCCCAAGTTTTCTTTCACCCACTTCATAATTAGGCTGGCGTGTTTTATATGAACTTTGGAAGCAAAAGGGAAGAGAAGGCTGGGGTGAATCCTTCTGTGTCTGTTAATTGCAGATATATCCAGTGATGGACAGGGAGCGCCGAACTCGCCTAGCCCTCATCATCTGCAACAAAGAATTCAACTATCTACCTAATCGATGTGGTTCTGAAATTGATCTTTTGGGGATGCAAGACCTGTTGGAAAACCTTGGATATTCAGTGATTGTAAAAGAGAATCTCACCGCTGCGGTAATGGCCCAGGGGAAGGCCAACCTCCCTTACATGTTAAGGAGTTTTCAGCATGTTCCTTGACAGTAGCACAAGCCAAGTGTCTGTCTGCTATTACAGGAGCTGTATGTGCTCCATAACAGAATCTCCTATTTTTCAGCCTTCTTCAGTGCAAACATGTAGAGACAATCTACATAGCCATATTTTACTAGAAATGTTGGGCTTTTCTGAAGTTCTCAATGTGAGAGCCAGGGATTACTTGATGATCTGGATGAGACAACAATTCTAGACCTTGAAATTGCTTGATATACACAGAATGAGCTTGTGAGATTTTTACAATGTCAATATCATGTGTCTAAATGCAAAGGCAAGTCTAATGTTACCGAAATCATACAGACACATATAAAGAAAACATGGCAATTCTAGGTCTTCTCCAAGTCCCTTTAGGTAGAACATTTTACACCTAACTTTCTACTGTTCTACTCTGAAGGAATTTGGTAAATTTTTCTAATTTTTGTCAAAAGAAAACCTGTTTGTCTGTCTCTGTTATTCTTTCTCTCTCTTTTAAAATAAAACCTTCAGGAACACCACTGTGAAATAGATTAAAGCAAGTGGCCCATTTGGCACCTTAACATTTCACTCAGCCTTCATTTTACTCCATTTGCTGGCACCTTCAGAAATCCAAAGTTCTGCTGAAATCCACTGGTCTTACATTCCATTCAGTCCAGATCCACCTGTTTCCTCACAGCCAGTGCCTTTTTGTGAACTCCATCTGCTGTTTGAGCAATAACTGTGTCGGGAAAGCTCCTCAGTAGTGACTCTAGAATCTCTTTCAGGAAATGAAGAAAGAACTAGAGCAGTTTGCGTCCCGCCCAGAGCACCAATCCTCGGATAGCACATTCCTGGTGTTCATGTCTCATGGCATCCTGGAAGGAATCTGTGGGATAAAGCACAGGACACAGGAGCCAGACATTCTTCACGATGATTGCATCTTCCAAATTTTCAATAACCAGAACTGCCGGGGTCTAAAAGACAAGCCCAAAGTCATCATCATGCAAGCCTGCCGTGGCCGTGAGTCTCAACCTGGACGCTGCAAAGCTTGGTTTGGGGATCCTGGGGACTGACCACATACTTTTTTTCTATTACCATTTTCCTAAGGATGGGTATGGGAAACAACTTTAAGTATTATTTTCAGGTCCAGCACAGATAAAAAAAATCATATTGTATTGTCTACACCATTCTATTAAGAAATGATAAGTAACATAGAATAATGAGAAATGTCCTGAATCAATTGGGAATATGTTGTCAACATGGTCATTCTGAACTTAGCTGGTCTCTGTATTATTCCGTTAGTGAGGGAGTCTTTCGAATGCTAGTAAGATCTTGCATTTTTTAAGGAATGCCATGATGAAACGTACTAAGGTAAAGACATAGTGTGTGTGTGTAAATGTCACGTCTTCCATTTAACAAGGTGTCTCTTGCAGGAGGTAGTGGGATGGTGTGGGTGGCCGCTGATCTGGGAGAGGCCGCTGCTGACACACACGGCCAGCCCTTGCAGCAGCGCTTTGTCTGGAGTGACGCTATCACGATGGCCCACTTGGAGAAGGACTTCATTGCTTTCAAATCTTCAACACCACGTAAGTGACTGCAGAAAGGAGAATTGCTAAATCTTTTTATTAACAGTCTTGTCTATGATCGTCTCACTAATAGGCGCATTTCTGCTCTAATTAGTGGGTATTTTAGGTGGAAGAGACATTTAAAATTGTGAGATTTTCTCATGATCAGAAAGTTATAAATCTTGACCTGAGAGAAACTTTTGAAGTTAGCAGCAATTTGGTGAGGATCCTGACCTAATAGTCTATTAAGACTTTTTTGTTCTGTTTGTTTTTAAAACACTGCATGGAAATGCATCATTTTCTTCCTGTTTGCTCCTTGGATCACCTACTTGTAATTAAATAAGCCAACCAGTGAAACTGTTACACTTGCTCTGTATAACCTAGTTCTGCTTAGCTTGTTATTCAAGTCTAGTCTTAGGACATTTCTTTTTTTTTTTTTTGCAGTTTTTGACTGGCGCTGTGTTTGAACCCGTCACCTCCGGCATATGGGGCTGGCGCCCTACCACTTTGAGCCACAGGCGCCGCCCTCTTAGGACATTTCTTAACATTTAAAGCCTACCTATAGGATAATACCTACAATAAAAAAATAATCAATCCTTATTTGGCAGGAAACTCAGAGTAGAAGGTAGAAATAGAGAACACTCTTAATCATTCCTGGTCAAATCTGTAGAAAAATCTCTTTAACTGTCATTGACAATATTGCTTTATCAATGGTTTAGTTAATGAGACTAACTTTAAAAACCTAGTTCAACACAATTCAGTTGAAAGGTAACAGTTGTAAGGGTTTTTGATAGTAAATACAAACATTATTGCACACAGAAGTCACTGGGTATGGAAGGGCATTATTAAAATGTAGATTTCTAATTCAGTAGACTGAGGTAGGACCTTACATTATGCCTTTCAAACAAAAAAATAGCCGGGCGCTGTGGCGGGCGCCTGTAGTCCCAGCTACTAGGGAGGCTGAGGCAAGAGAATCTCTTAGCGACCACTAACAGAAGGAAGTTATTATGTTACTAGTCCAGGTGAAGGGGTTTGGAATCAAG
>CAUYON010068579.1:0-36590 GCA_963573935.1 Arctocebus calabarensis
GCCATCCTGCCTCAGCCTCCTGAGTAGCTGGGACTACATGTGCCTGCCATAATGCTTGGCTAATTTTTCTATTTTTACTAGAGGTGGGGTCTTGCCTTGCTCAGGCTGGTCTTGAACCCAGAGCTCAAATGATCTTGCCTCAGCCTCTCAGAATGCTAGGATTACAGGCGTGAGCTACTGAGCCAGGCTTCTTTTTTGTTTTTAAGAGATGGAGTCTTGCTCCATCACCCCAGATAGAGTGCCATGGCACCATCTCACTGCAATCTCACATTCTTGAGCTCAAGGAATCCTTTTGCCTCAGCCTCTTGAGTAGCAGGGACTACATTTACATGCCACCATGCCCAGCTAATGTTTTGTTAATTCTTTGTAGAGATGAGGTTTTGCTACGTTGCCCAGGCTGGCCTCAAACTCCCAGTCTTAACTGATCCTCCTTCCTCAACCTCCCAAAGCATTGGGATTACACGTGTGAGCCAAGGTGCCTGACCTTTTTCTTTTTGAAAGCCGATTGGTGAACATTTACCAGCATAATAATGGTGGGTGTGCGGGGTCATCAACTCCATTTTTCAGGGGAGTTGAGGGAGTTGAGAAAATTGAGGCCCAGAGAGAAGAAATGACATGTGTAGGGCCACAGCTAAGACCGCATCTCCTGACTCTCAGGTCTTGAGACTCCTTATGACATCCCCCATACACTCATGCTCTAGAGACGTGACCCTGAAGTGCTGGCTGAAGACTGCTTAGCGTCTGAGCATCTGTTCGCCCTCCACCCTGCATGATCCTTGGGGAGCGGGAGGGTAGAGAGGGAACAGAACCAGTCGACTTGATCTCTAGAGTCAGAGGGAAGAAAGAAATGGCCCTCAGACCAGAGTGGGGAGGATGACGAGTGAGAAATTCCCCAGAAAGCTTGACCACAAAATCCACAACAATCATGATTACCTCCCTACCCTTCTCCCAAACAGCCAGACCTGTGCCCTTCCCCTCCTCGACACCTCTTCACCTCTCAGAGGCCCTTCACAGGACTCAGGTGAAAGCGGCCATTTGGGGATGGGGGCCAGGGGACATCCTGTTTGTTGGCTATGTGACCTTGGGCAAGTCACTTCCCTTTCTGTACTTCAGTTCCTTCTAAGTAAAATGACGTGCTGGGACCATTTCCGTCCAAAGATGCTGAGACTTTAGAGTCTCAGGCCTTAGGGAGGCCGAGGGAACACCTCATGCCTGGAAAGTGGGAGGGGGTAGAGTTGGAGGTTTCCTTGGGAGGGTCTGTCCGTACATCTCCCCGTGGGCAACTGAGTCACAGGGAACAGGAAGGCACGGGGTGCCCTGGGCTCTTAAGTGTGGTCCTGTGGAGGTGCATACACCCGTGGAGAGTCTGTGGCCTAGGGAGTGTCAGCTGGGCCCTCGCCCCTGCTCTGCCTTCACAAGGGGCCTCCTGAGGAAATCTTCGAGGGGTTCAGGAACAGCTAAGTGAGTTGTGACACCCCAGGAGGGAGGTGGTGTTGCATCATTCCTGTTTCATAGATCAGCAAACTGAGGCTCAGAGGTTAACCCGACTTGTCCACAAGTTCACTCAGTAAATTGTGCTCCCCAGGATTTAGACCTGGGCTTCGAAGCCAGTATGTTTCACCACGTAGACGGCCTCACCTTGGGAACACCTCGATCGCCCTGCTCACGCCTGGAAATTGGGTAGGGGGTGAAGTTGGAGGTTTCCTTAGGAGGGTCTGTCACTACATCTCCCATGGGCAACTGAGTCACTGGGGACAGGCAGGCATGAGGTGCCTGGGCTCTTTCATACTCCATGACCCTCCCACTGGCTGCTTCCTACCTGCCCTTTATGAGCAAGGTAGGGAGGGAACTTCAGTTCCGCCTTAATGGTTTCTGTCCCTGGCTGCGGCAGCATGTTTTACGAGGGGTGGGGCTGTGCCCAGTGATCACCTGTGGCCCCACCCAGGGCTCCACCCCACTGACTGCTGGGAGGGGTCCCCTGGAGCAGCTCAGCAATTACCTAGTAGGGGGTGGCAGGGAAGGGCCTGGGGTAGGTGCCTGAGGCTCAGGCACCCCAGGATATTTGGAGTCTCCTGGCACCAAGGAGGAGTTTCCAGCTCCTTTCTTCCTATCAATGTTGGAGGTTCTGAGGGCAACATTCTGGCCCCTCTGGCTCTTAACTCTGCCTTGGTTTCAGGAAAACGGGTCATCCCTGTCTTGAGATTTGACTAAAGTGCAGAAGCAGGGAGGGACAGATGGGCAGGGGATGGAGTGGGGAGAACAAGGAATAAACAGCAACCATGTCCCCCAGGTGAGGCTTTCTTCCAAATGTGAGCCACCAACATTTGCAGCTGAGTCACTCCCATGCCGCACATCAGGTCTCTCTTAAAGCCATTCCAGTCTTTCCCCCGCCTCTCCAAGTAGGCTGGTCACAGAGCATCACTCAGGATGCCCCTCCTGAAAGAGCACTTGAGCTACCCTGCCTGCCCTGGGCTGACCTGGAAGTTCTTTCAGGTATCTAACCTTAATTTTTCTTTCTTTCTTTTTTTTTTTTTTTTGAAACAGAGTCTCACTATGTCACCCTCGGTAGAATGCTGTGGCATCACAGCTCACAGCAACCTCAGACTCTTGGACTTAAGCGCTTCTCTTGCCTCAGCCTCCCAAGTAGCTGGGCCTCTAGGCACCCACCACAACACCCAGCTATTTTTTTGTTATTGTTGTCATTGTCGTTTTAGCGGCCCTGGCCAGCCCCAGTGCCTGTGGCCAGAGCCCATACCTCTGAGCTGAGGCGCCAAGCCCTTAATTTTTCTTGTAATCTCAGTCTTCTGTCCATTCACCAAGGGACCTCCCTCCCCCCAAGAGGCTGTTTAAGGGTAATAGATTCATCCATCTTCCAGGGAGGGTCCCAGCTTTGCTACAAATGCCTGATTCCAACAGCTTCCTGTTCTACTCTCCTTTGCCCAGCACGCCTTCCTTTCTGCCATCCCCAATCACCGCTGGGCAGCTTCCTACCTCTCCAGCCCCTCTCCAGCCTCTACCAACCCACCCTGGCGCCAAAGGAACCAGATTCAAGCACTCACAGTGGGCTCTGTTCCATGGCCATCACTGCTTCGGGGAGTCATTCAGCCAACCGCTCCCCAGGAGCCTCCTTGGAGGTATAAATACTCCCACATGCATGGACCAGCCCCCTGCCTAAGGGCTGAGGCGGGGCTGCCTCCCCAGGCCGAGCAGGCAAATCACATGCCCCATAAATGCCAAAGGACCACAGGCCCTTCCCAGCAAGCCCCGGGAGGCCAAATGGATCCTAAACTCGATGGATGGATGGATGGATGGATGCATGAGTGGGTGGGTGGATGGGAGGGATGGTTGTATAGATGGATAGTTGAATGAACAGATTGATGGATGGACAATGGATGGGTGAAAAGCTGGACAGATGGACAGACAGACAGATAAATATTCAGTGGACAGATGAATGGACATCTTTGACCTATCTATGGATGCTTATGTAATACATGGAAATAAAGGGATGTTTGGTTCCAAGAAAATAGGAAATTCTACTCCTCAAAACCCCCGTCTATCCTTTTCTGAGATATACCTACTAGGACCCCTTCTCTCCACCTCGTCTGAGAGATCCTCCCTGCTGGATTCTCCCTCCTCCTTAGATGCTCTTTCCTGGAGCTCTCATGCCTAAACATCCCTAGCTGCCAGGGATCTTTTGCTCTTACTCTTAGGTGTTGTTCAAGGTCTGCCTTCCTGCCTGCTCTGGGGGCCCACTCCCACATCATGCTCCCAGAAGCAGAATCAGCTTGCCTTCCAAAGTTAGTGGGGTGGGGTGGGGTGGGAGTGTGTGGCAGGGAGGTGGAATTATCAAGTCCAAGAATATGAAACCCTTGGATGGGCAGCTTAGGGAAAAGGTACCCACCTTCCCCAGATACTGTTGAAGGCATGACTGAGCCTGATGTGAGACCTGGTGGGGCAAAGGACTTCGAGGTGGACAAGGTGACCTAGAACTGCTGTGGGCCTGACTGGAGAGCTGGGCACTGGGGAGTGGGAACTTCTTGCCTGCTCAGTTGATACGCCTCAGAAAGCAGTGACTTGAGGCCTTTTGATTTCCAGGGAAGATAGATCCCTCAGATCCTTGGTCTGCCCATGAAAGGGGCCAAAGAGTGGATGATGAGGTGGGGAACGACTGAAGGATTTTCCACAGATTGTGAGCCATCACCTTTATCCTCTAGCCCCACAGCTGATGAAGTAGAAGAAAGGGCTGAGGGATGGGGAGAAGTTGCTGACCTCTGAGCACCCACAAGTTCCACCTCCATAATGAAGTCATGGAGTTGGACCAGGTGGTCCCGCCCCCAACCTCCTGTGCTGTCTTGGTAACTGGCTGCGGAGCTGATTGGCTATCGCAGTGATTGGCAGCTGAGGATTTGATCTGTGAGACCAACCGGGATGCTGGAGCCTGTCCCATGCCTAGGAACCTGGCTGTCATCTCGGAAGCCTTCTCTGAGTCCACACCACAGCTTCCCTACAAAGCTTACCCTTTACCCCCTTATTTCCTCAAAGAAAGGACACCAAGAGGTTCTCTCCCAGCTTTGCTAACAGTGTGGGCTTCTCCCAAGAACGAACGTCATTTCCTCCTTTATAAAATGGGATCCTCATCTGTGCCCTGCATTCCTCACCTGGTTGTCTTGGGTAACGAATGAGATCCAGAATGGCAAAGCCCTCAGAGGCAGTTAAACCAGCACCCTCCTGCGTGGTGCTCCTGCCTCCTCCTCCCTGGAGGGGGGCTCTCCATGGGAGTGGTGGACAGGACTTTCATCCAGCTCATGGGCCCCCTTTTTGCCGGTCCACCTCAGAGGGGGAAACGACATGGTCTGGGATCCCACCATCCTTTGGGCCAGGGGCCTGTCATACTCTGTACATATCATTATCAGAACTGCTCATTATAACCAATCTGTTATTAGGGATATTAATTCTGTCACCACTACTAATAATCCAGATTCAGCAGAAGACAAATAGACACTGGTACACCTCTTCCCCCAACACCACCCAACACAGAGGGCATGCAGGAGATTATCTCCTTGAACTTACAGAACTTGGAGGAGACTTGCAGTGGGAGGCCCTCCCACCCAAATCCCTCTCTATCTGAGAGATGGGGACACTGAGGCCTCACCAGTGGAGGGAATTACTGCCTTCTCCACAGGTATCTGTGTACTGTTTCCTCCTCTGGGTTCCTGGGCTATGTGAAGACTGTTCTGAGCCCTGAACTATGCCGTTGAAGGAGGGGCAGGCTCTGGGTTTTTTCCCTGACCCTGTCCAGCTCCTTGGCTCCAGCAGATCCTCCTGGGCTTGGCATTCTCTCCAGAACCCTCCTCCCCTCGGGCATATTGGACACACTCTCAGGAAGGCCCAGAGAGGCAGAGCTACCACTCCAAAGCCACATGCTCTCTAGCATGGGCGCTACAGAAATCCTTCCCAGAGGGAGCCAGGACACCACCCACCACTCACAGTGAACACTGCTGTGGTCACTCCAGCTCTGTGCAGGGGAGGGGCTGCTAAGTCTCAGAGTCTCAGGTTGTGTTTTCTGATCACAGTAACGTGAGCATGTTTGTGTGTAGGTGCGCATGTGTGTCCTTGTGCACATCCTATGGCTTCTTAGACTAATGGGCTGGCGTAGTCTGGGACATGGGTATGGAATTTACAAGTGTAGGTGGAACCTTCAACTGTCTCCAGGCAATCCGGTTCCGGGGACACACCCCATTCAGTTGTGTGTGTGTGTTTTGGTGCCAGCTGTAGTTTGTCGGAAGCAGTAGTTTCAGGCTGGGGGAGCCCTGAAGGCCCCTGGAAGGTGTGTGAGGGCAGGGCTTGAAGTTACCTGACTGTGCATCCTCCTGTGAGTGTAGGGGGTCGGCGAGGGTCAGACCTTCCAGTCGGCTCTCTATTGCATCCTTGGGGGTCCTGAGAGGTGCCCACCCCCTGCACCTTCCAGAGTAGCTGCGAGAGCACAGGTTCCCTTTTCTCTGTGACTCACAGCTGGCTCTCAAGTCAGGTTCCCTGAGAGATCACGATTCAGCTAATTCTCTCCCCGGCCCCATTAATCTGAGCTGACTAAGCAAGAGCCACAGGCGGTTCAGAGACCCAGGGATGCTCATTCCTAAGCAACCCCCAGAATCCCTGCTCCAGCTTCCAGCCCTCCCTCGCCTCGGCCAGGTCATGCCTAATCTAACCAGTTGGGCTCCCAGCCCCCCTGAGAAAGATTGCTCTCACCTCCCTTTCCCTGTGGGTGTGTCTCTCCATCGCTCCTTCAGCCGCTGCACACCCCACAGTATAGAGTCTGTCTGGACATCAGACCTCAACTTGTCTTGTTGTATCTGGACTCACTTTTACTGTTTGGTCAGCATCCAGCCTATAAGGCCTGATAGGATCAGGAAGCAGGATGGTCCCATACAATCCATTTTGCCCAGTGTCATGGCTCTGGGCTTTTCCTCAACTCTTAGAGCATGTGAAAGACGAGCCAAGGCCCAGTGGGGGGCGGGTGAGGGGTAATGGACTCCCAGGGGATCTTTGACCTAGGCGGAGATCTGCCCTGCGGGGTATGTGAGAGGGAGATGGGTCAGCACTGAAGAGGTGAGGCAGGGAGGCAGAGGAGGTGGGATGGGCTCTGGAGGTGCAGGGGAGAGTAGGGATGAGGAGCAGAAGGCTGGGAAGGGATTGAAGATGCGCATGGAAGAAGGTTAGGGATGAAGGGTTGGAGATGAGCACAGAAACGGGGCTGGGAATAGGGATGGGGAAACCAGAAAGACCCATTTTATTCAAGGCCATTTGATTGATGTTTCTGGGATGTACCCTCCCAGAGGTCATCTTGTCCTTCCCCTGCTCCTGGGCATGTCGCCAGCCCAACCCCACCCATCCCAATCAAGGCTGCCTCTCCACTCAGGAAACCACCTTCTGTGGTCATATAGTCCAGGCAAACTCAATTCAAAATACTGAGAATCTCCCTGAAGGCTGTCACCTCTCCTGCTGCAGAAGTAGATTGTGGCTGGCCCGACTCCCCTCTGCAGGCCTTGGCAGGGACCGCAGGCAGTAGGGGAGCAGGAAGGGGGGGGGATCCCTGTGCCACCTCTGTCCTCTCCATCCTTTTGTTATGGGGGGATGGGAGGTGGCAGATGTGGCCCTTGGCTTCATTAAAGTATGGATGAAGCTGGAGAAAATAACAGAGGAGCAGAAGGCATGTGGACTTTCTGTCCTTTCCTGCACACGAGCTTCTAGGACATTGCAATAGGACTTGGACAGAGTCTCTGGCTTGTACAGGAAATGGGGATACCCCTGGTCCATGGAGACCAGGCATCAACTGGAGCTGGAAGGAGAGAAATTAGACTCAGGAAGGACTTCCTGGCTAGGAAGGATGGAGCGCCCAAGGGAAGTGGGGCTCTATTTCTTTCTCAGAGGGCAGAAGGGACTCTGGGGAGTGCTAAGGGAAGGCTTTCTCTGTCTTATACCATCTGTGGGCTGCTCCCCTTGTCTTTGACTTCCTGAGGCTTCCTCTCTTCTCACAATGAATGAAGAAGGTTGTTGGTTGGAGGCAATGAGGGATTAGTGTGTGGATGAGAGAAATATGGGGAGTAGGGAGGGGACCCAAGCCCCCAATCTTTCTTTTGCTTTCCCAGGACCCAGAGTCCAGAGGATTCTGGGGCTCCCTGAGCCCCTGGGAAATAAAGTCCTATGAGAACTCCTTGGCATTCCCGGGAGAACAGGTTCCTGGCTCTGGGAGGCGAGTGAGGCGCCGGGCCTGGGGGGTCAGCGTGCCTCGGCAGGCCCTGGAGCCGGGAGCTGAGCTCTCGCAGAGGCTGCATGGGCGGGGCCGGGCGGGGAGCTGGGAGGGCATGCGCCTCTCCCTGTGGCTCCTTCGCCCCTGAGGATCCCCAACCTGGGGCGGCCCCCGCCCCCCCCGCCCCTCCCCAGAACCTGTCCCAGCTCTGTCACTGCCTGGCTTAGCCTGGGCCTCTCATGGAGCCACAGAAGAAAGGGGCCAGGGTCAAAGATGCTGCCCCTTCTCCTCGCTGAGTCCCATGTCAAAGAATAAGGAATATTGTCAAAGGGTCCCAGCCAAGCCTGAGGGGAACAGGACTAGAGGCCAATGCCACCCTCTGAGCAACCCAAAGGAGCTGAAGTTCATCAGTAGGGGAAAGAGAAAGCTATGGGGGTAGGTAGAGCTGGACCTGCAGCAGTGGAGACTTCAGACAGGCTCTAGGAAGGACTTCATGACTGTAGGGGAATTGAACACATTTTTCCCTTCAGGGATGAGGAAGACTAGGAGGGGAAGCCCTGAGATGACTTCTCAGGAGGAGGAGCCTCTCCCCCGGGGCCTTTCCCACTGTGCCTCAAGCACACTCAGACATGTCCCCCAAACCTGGAGGGACAGAGAGAAGAGGCAAACATTCCCACTCGTTAAGAGACTATTCTTTATCCAACATGCTCCTTTGGACATTTAGGGAGGGCCTGGGGGACTCCACGGGGAATGCCAGACCTTAGCTGATCAAGTGGGGGGTAGGGAGGGGTAGTGGGAGCCGGTGGGGGCTTCCTGCTGCTCCGGCCATTTCCTAAAGGCCTTCACTGCCCACACGGCCACCTCTAGGTTCCAAAGGCCTTGGCCCGAGCCTGATCTCTGGGATTCTTTGCCTCAGGGGTGTTGAGGGAGAGAGATGTTCCCAGGCCCAGGGGAGGAGGGGGACTCTGCCCCAAGCTCAGCATCAGCTCCGGCCACAGCACCTGTTTGCCACCTGTCTGCCTCTCCACCAGGAGCATCATTTCCTTTCTGCAGCCCAGGCCTCCTCACTCCCCAAGCTTCTAGACCCCAGCCCAGGCTGCCCAGAGATGTTGAGCGAGTCCTTGATCTGTGCACAGCCTTGTTGCCACCCAGTCCCCAAAGCTGGGATGTCCCTTCTCCACCTGGAAAAGCCACTAGCTTGAGATCTTTCGGCTCTAGGTTTCTAGTTCCAGCACTTTTGAGTCCTTCTTTTCTCTGCACACAGGGTGAGCACGCACACCTTCTCCAACACACAGAGACACACACACAAACCCCAACAAGACACAGCAGAAAGTGGCCCACACTACAGCAAGGAGGATTGAAGTCAGACAATCTGTAATAGGAATGGGAGTGAGGCGCGGAGGAGGGGGTCCCCCTTGGCTTCCAGGCACTCACCCGAATTCTGAGTCTCCCTTGAGCTGTGGTGAGAAGCTGGGGAGCACCCAGGTGTTCCCAGTGACTCCTGAGGCCCGTTAAAAAGGCAAACCCCCTCCCCATACCCTAGCCCGCCCTGCTGGCCTCCACGGCTGACTTGGGCCGGGGCTCCTCTTACCTGCTCAGTGAAGCAGGTCGGCGTGGGGGCCCAGGTCTGGGGGGCCAGGAGCTCCGTCCGTCTGTCAGTCCGTCAGCTCGGCCGTCCTGCTTCTGTGCTGACATCAGGTGAGGGGAGGCAGCTGCCGGGTGAGCCAATAATTATGATATCAGCTTCCCCTTGCCCCGAGGGGCTGCTGCCAAAACGGGGAGAAGAGAAAGGTGACTAAGAAGCTAGTTTGCTCCTTGGCTCTCGTTTGACAGGTACCGGCTCCTGTGCCCGCCCCGGCCACGCCCCGGCACCCCCAACCCCTCCCCCTCCTGAGCTAGCCCAGGCCCCCTGTCAGTGCCAGTGGGCGCAGCCTGCAGCTTGTGGAGGAGGGGTCTGTCTCGTGGCCCCCACCTGTACCCCAGAACAGGGATGTCAGCCCCCTGCAGGTGGGGCACAGGCCTGTCAGGGCATGCACATGTGTGCCAGGAGAGCCTGGCGATCCCATGTATGCTCTTGGAGCCAATGAGGGGAAGAGCACTGGGGGGGTGGCCCAGGGTTCTCAGAGGCATGGCATGGACAGCAGTGGTTGTGACCCTCAAAAGGCAAGCGTTAGTGCAGATTTTCTGGGTACCGTCTCACAACAGTCCCTCTGACACCTCCAGGGTGTCTCCTTGTGCGCGTGGGTGTGCACACCCACATGTACCTGTGTCTGTGGCTCCTTCCGTGTACCTGTGGGCAAGCAGGCCTCTCCACGCGTCTCTCCCGAGTCTGTACGTTTGTGTGTGCCACATTGGTGTCTTCCCCGTGTCTGTGTGTGTGTGTCCCTATGTCCAGGCTTGTGCCTGTGTGTCATCTGTGTGTCTGTGCACATGTCTCAGCTCTGGCTCAGTAAGCCTGCCCTGTGTGTGTGTGTATGTGTGTGTGCACCAGTGTGCATAAAATGGGGTCTCCCTGGTTCCGTGTCATGATCCCATGGCTGCTCTTTACGATCTGGAGGATAGAACCATAAAACTGAGTGACTGTGGCCTTAGTCCCTGGCCACTCAGAGTCCATATTGGAGATGGAGTATCTGGCGAGCCTAGGAACTGGTCCTCGCTGGTAGCACCAGGACTTAGGCTTGGAGCCTGAGTCTGCCCTGACGGTCCTCCCTGCTGCTGCCCCCGACCCCATCCCCACCTCCTTCTCTCCTCTTGCTTTTTCATCTTCTTTGCCCTGCCACTTTGTTCCCAATTCCTAGACCTTCTTTCCCTCATCTCCCTCCCTCTCCTTCACCCTGGCCTTTAAGCCTACCTTTATCTCTTCCTGGAGCTAAAGGCTCTGGAGGCCTAGTGAGAGCACAGCTGTCCAGCAAGGCCTGGGATTTGGCTTCTGGCCTGAAGGTGTCAACTAACTCTATCTCAGTCCAAGGAGAGAGGTAATGTCAACCTGGGCTGGGGCAAGGGTGATCATTTGCCACAAGTGTGAAACAGACTAAAACATTTGCAGAGTTCTTGGTCTAGGCACAAAAAGGTTCTATTGGCTCGGCACCTGTGGCTCAAGCGGCTAAGGTGCCAGCCATGTACACCTGAGCTGGCAGGTTTGAATCCGGCCTGGGCCCTGCAATGATGGCTGAAACCAAAAAATAGCCGGGCGTTGTGGCAGGTGCCTGTAGTCCCAACTACTTGGGAGGTGGAGGCAGGAGAATCGCTTGAGCCTAGGAGTTGGAGGTTGCCGTGAGCTGTGATGTCACAGCACTCTACCCAGTGTGACAGCTTGAGGCTCTGTCTCAAAAAGAAAGAAAGAAAGAAAGAAAAATGTTCTATTGCAAAGAAGATGGTACTGAAATAAGGGTAGACCCATTAGTTGAGTGATGGTTAGTGGTGTGATCTTGCACACTTACCACTCTGAGCCTCAATTTCCTCATCTGTTAACAAGGGAATAATATCATTAAAATATCACATGTTTAGGTAGTGCCTGTGGCTCAAGGAGTAGGGCACTGGCCCCATATACTGGCAGTGTCGGGTTCAAGCCTGGCCCCGGCCAAAACTAAAAAAAAAAAAAAAATCACATGTTTAAAGTTCCTAACACAGCTGGGCTTAGCGGCTCATAGCTGTAATTCTCGCACTCCGGGAGGCCAAGCCAGGAGGATCCCTTGAGCTCAGGAGTTCGAGACTAACCTGAGCAAGAGCAAGACCTCATCTCTATTAAACATAGAAAAAAAAATTAGCAAGGCATTGTGGTGAACACCTGTATTCCTAGCTACTCAGGAGGATGAGGCAAGAGGATTGCTTGAGCCCATGGGTTTGATGTTGCTGTGAGTCACAATCCCACAGCACTCTACACAGGGCCACAGAAAGAGACTCTATCTCAAAAATAAAAATAATGTTCCTAGCACAATCCCTCATATATAGTAGATGCTCAATAAATGTGTGCCTTGGCTTGGTTCCCGTAGCTCAGTGGTTACGGCGCTAGCCACATATACCAGGGCTGGCAGGTTCAAGCCTGGCCCAGGCCTGCTAAACAACGATGACAACTACAATTAAAAAAATAATAGCTGGGTATTGTGGCAGCCACCTGTAGTCCCAGCTACTTGGGAAGCTGAGGCAAGAGAATCACTTAAGCCCAAGATTTTTTTTTTTTTTTTTTTATAGACACAGAGTCTCATTTTGTCGCCCTTGGTAGAGTGCTGTGGCATCACAGCTCACAGCAAACTCCAGCTCTTGGCAATTCTCTTGCCTCAGCCTCCCGACTACAGGCGCCCACCACAATGCCCGGCTATTTTTTGTTGCAGTTTTGGCCGGGGGTCAGATTTTAACCTGCCACCTTTGGTATATGGGGCTGGCACCCTACTCACTGGAGCCACAGGTGCCACCCAAAGCCTAAGAATTTGAGGTTGCTGTGAGCTGTGACACCACAGCACTCTACCAGGGGCAATATAGTGAGGTTCTGTCTCAAATAAATGAATAAATAAATGTGTGCCTCCTTTCTCTTCACCAAGCCCAGAGATGCTGGGTGGGAAATGATGATGTTCTGGCATGGCCTATTGGATATAAGAATTGTGTTCTGGGGTTGGAACAGAGGCCCTGACTCTATCCACCTTTCTCTGGGACTCACACTAGTAATCAAAGCCCTGCTCCACTAAACCTAATAGTGGACTTTCACAGAAGAAAGGGCAGCTATCAAGATATTGCTCCTATCTGATGTATGCAGGGCTAATTGTTGTTTCTAGACTCACAGATATTTCTGTATGGATGTCCTAGGCATAGGGAACCACACGAGAGCTGTAAATTGAAGTCTGCTATCATCGCCATCAATTGCCATTATTCTGAAGGCACTATCCAGTGCAATAAGATAAGAAACAGAACTAAGGACATAAATATGAAAAGGAGAAAAAAACCTTCAAGAATTAAAAATAAGGCTGGGTGCGGTGGCTCATACCTGTAATCCTAACATTCTGGGAGGCCGAGGTCGGTGGATCTCCTGAGTTCACGGGTTCGAGATCAGCACGAGCAAGAGCTAGACCCCATCTCTACTAAAAATAGGAAAAACTGAGGCAAGAGGAGAGGTTGAGCCCAAGAGTTGGAGGTTGCTGTGAGCTGGGATGATGCCATCGTATTCTACCCAGGGCAACAGCTTGAAAAAACATTTTTTTTTTGAGAGAAAATCTCACTCTGTTGGCCTTCCTAGAGTGTTGTGGTGTCATAGTTCACAGCAATCTCAAACTCCTGGGCTTAAGTGATCCTCTTGTTTCAGTCTCCTGAGTAGCTGACTACAGGTGCTGGCCACAACACCTGACTAGTTTTAGTAGAAAAGAAAAGAGTTCTCGTTCTTTGTCAGAGTAATCTCAAACTCTGGAGCTCAAGTAATCCACCTGCTTCAGCCTCCCAGAGTGCTAGGATTACAGGCATGAGCCACCACGCCCAGCTTAAAATTATTTATTTATTTGCCATACATTTTGAGGGGGATAACAAAGTATCTTAAAGTAGCAAGGAAAGTAGAAAACATTCAGTAAATAGAGTTGGGAAGTTGGGATAATGGATTTTCCATTTCAAAGAAATAAAATTAAATCCTACTTCATGCTATATAAAAAACTCAGACAGATTAAATATTTGCTATAAAAATTAAATGGGAAAAACATTTAAAAACTTTTATAATTATGGAGTGGAGAAGGTGTTTTTATTTATTTATTTATTATTTTTTCTTTTTTAGAGACAGAATCTCACTTTCTTTTTTTTTTTTTGAGACAGAGCCTCAAGCTATCCCCCTGGATAGAGTGCTGTGGCATCACAGCTCACAGCAACCTCCAATTCCTGGGCTCATGCGAGTCTCCTGCCTCTGCCTCCCAAGTAGCTGGGACTACAGGCACCCACCACAACACTCAGCCATTTTTTTTTGGTTGCAGCCATCATTGTTGTTTGGTGGGCCCAGGCTGGATCCGAACCCTCCAGCTCAGGTGTACATGGCTGGCACCTTAGCCCGTTGAGCCATAGGTGCCGAGCCAGAATCTCACTTTCTTGCCCTTGGTAGAGAGCTGTGGTGTCACAGCTCACAGCAACCTCAAACTCTTGGGCTTAGGCAATTCTCTTCCCTCAGCCTCCCAAGTACCTGGGACTATAGGTGCCCGCCATAACGTCTGGCTATTTTTTGTTACAGTTTGGCCAGGGCTGGGTTTGAACCCAACACCCTTGGTATATGGGACCGGTGCCCTACTCACTGAGCCACAGGCATCACCTGGAGAAGGCATTTTTAAAACATTATATCAAATCCAGAAGCCATAAAGAATATGTTGAAAGTTTGACTAAATAAAAAAAAAATTCCTTTCTTTTTTTTGCAGTTTTTGGCCAGGGTCAGGTTTGAACCCGCCACCTCTGCTATATGGGTTGGGTGCCCTACTCCTTTCAGCCACAGGTGCGAAAAAAAAAAGAAAAAAAAATTCTTTAGTGCAAAACAGAACATGAACAAAGTTAAAAGACCAAAAAAAACAAAAAAAGCCTGGAAGAAAGTGTGCTACATTATATAACAGTAGAAAGGTTAATATCCATAATATACAAAGAGCTCCTCTAGATAAATAAAAGATGATTTCACAGAAAATGGGGAAAAGACATAAATAAGTAATTGACAGGCAAAATATAAACGGCCCCCAAAAAGTAAAAAGATTTTCAATTTTATTAATGATCAAGAAAATGCCAATTAATTCAGAAGCCCGGGGTCCTCATGGGATGGCTAGGAGAGACTGTAGTTGCCACCTTCCCACAGTGAGACTCTGCTTCTCATGGGTGAGATGAACTTCTTTCTCTTTCAAGACAGGATCCACCTCTGCCCCAGGAATGGGCATAGGCTCTGGCTCTGACTTCCTTTTTCCTTTGGGAAGCACAACTTCCTTGTTGCATGCAGTCTGGGAGTTGAAGCAGAAGCTAAAGATTTCCATAGACCTAGTACTGAAAGGGGATTTGTGAGGTCTTTCTCCTCCTCCTCTGTCTCCAGATAGGACCACCCCTCCATCTCTCATGGCACCAGCCCTTCATAATTATCTCCTAGATCCAGAAAGTCTGTCTTGGTGTCTAGCCTCCACTTTAGCAGCTGCACTGTGGCTTTCCTCCCCTTGGAAAGGACTTCTATTGAGAGGTTTGCTTCCACATGTTCTAGCACCCTCATTTCAGGTTTGCAGATGGAACTGGGCTGGGCTCTGGTCTGGACAAGCTGTGCTTAAACAGGCTGGGGCCATAGGAAGCTCTGTACCTCTGGAGACTAGAGGTCAGAACCGGTTTTCTCTGCTGCTGAGCTTTGGCCAGGGTTGGGCTGCTTTGAGCCAGAAGCAGCCCTTGCTGGGGATGAAACTCCTTGTTGCCAATGTTGGCCATGTTCCAGGCTGGGGCAAGACCCTAGGGACCCCAGGGAGAACAAAGAGCAAGTTTCCACCCTCAAGATCCCCAGTGAGATGTAGAAGGAGCACTGCACCTCCCTGCACCCCATATCATCTTCTCCCTATGTAGGCTGGACTTGTCTTCCCAAAATGAGTTCCCAAGACTGAGACTGGCGCTTCCCAGGTTTTTCAAGTCTCACTCCATTGGCATGCAAGAGACAGGAACATCCGCAGAGGGACAGGACCCAAGCACAGCTGCCACAAGTCCCTGAGGACCACACATCAAAGAAGGGTGGGTGGGGTGGCTCACACCTGTAATCCGAGCACTTTGGGAGGATGAGGCAGGAGGATTGCTTGAGGCCAGGAGTTCAAGACCAGCCTGAGCCAGAGGGAGAACCTGTCTCTACCAAAAAAAAAAAAAAAAGAAAGAAAAGAAAAATTAGCTGGGCATGGTGGCATGCACCTGTAGTCCCAGCTACTCAGGAGGCTGAAGCAGGAGGATTACTTGAGTCCAGGAGTTTGAGGTTGCAGTGAGCTAAGCTGTCTTAAGGTTGAAGAGCTCTGGGGCCTATCAGGGTGTTGCTTTTCCTCGGGGGGAGCAAGCAGCTCCTTGGCTGTGGATGATGGAGAAGCACCTGGCCACAGCTGGGGGAGGGTGTGTGGTGGGGCAGCTGGGCTGGGAGGTCTGAGCCTGTTCTACTTGGCTGACCTGTGGGAAATCCAGGGAGTTTCCAAGCTGAGAGCTAGGTGGCGGGGAGGGTCTGTGGGGAGGAGCGTGGTTACAGCCCTGCGGGATGAGGAGGACTTCTGTCCTCCTGCTGAAGGAGGCGCGGCTGTGGAGGGGGAGACCAAATGCACGTGTGCATTTTCACCAGTGTCAGTGTCTCAGCACATGTGTACCTTTTTTTTTGAGATAGAGTCTCTCTATGTCACCCTGAGTAGAGTGCTGTGGCGTCACAGCTCACAGAAACCTCTAACTCTTGGGCTTAAGCGATTCTCCTGCCTCAGCCTCCCAAGTATTGCTGGGACTACAGGCGCCCGCCACAATGCTCAGCTATTTTTTGGTTGTAGTTGTCATTGTTTGGCGGGCCCAGGCTGCGTTCGAACCCGCCAGCTCCGGTATATGTGGCCGACACCCTAGCCGCTGAGCTACAGGCGCCAAGCTGCATTGCGCTTTCGTGTGAGTGTGCAAGTATCTATGTTCCTTTTCTCATGCTCACTTGTCTCTGTGGGTGTGTATTAAGTCTGAGGCACTAGAACGTGGGTGTGTCTGAGCTAGGATCTGTGTCTAAGCGTGTGAGCTGTGTGTGTGTGTGAGAGCAGTCAGGTCTGACACCGGATGCAGAGGCATCTGAGTGACTGTGTGTGAGCAAATGTCTGTGACTGTGTATGTCTGTGTGTGTTTCAGTCAGTGACTCTGATGTCCCAAGGGCTGTGAGAGCCTGTAACTTTGTGCGCACAAGTGTTTGTATATGACTGCGTTTAATTGCAGGTACCCCCTATGTCTGTGCATGCATCTGTGGGTTCTGTGTGTACCTGAGAATCCATGGGTCTGTGTTATGCATGTCTGCGGGTCTCACCACCCTTAATTACGAGCAACTCTTCTGTGGCCAGGCACATTGGCTCATGCCTGTAATCCTAGCACTCTGGGAGGTTGAGGTGGGTCGATCCCTTGAGCTCAGGAGTTGGAGACCAGGCTGAGCAAGGGTGAGACCCCGTCTCTACTGAAAATAGAAAAAAAATTAGCCAAGCATCCTGGTAGGTGCCTATATTCCCAGCTACTCGGGAGGCTGAGGCAGGAGGATCACTTGAACCCATGAGTCTGAGGTTGCTATGAGCTATGATGATGCCATAGTACTCTACCCAGGGTGATAGAATGAGACTCTGTTTCAAAAAAAAGAAAAGGAGCAATTCTTCTGAATCTTTGTCACCATCTTTCCAATTAGGCTGCTCAATTTCCTTCCCTCCATCCTCTGCACCAGCCCTGCAAGTTGAAGGCTCATCCTTTTGAGCCCCTTAGGTTCCCTGAACCCAGTAAGACCTCATGGCTATGCTGACCATGATGAATGGGGCCCAGACAGTGGGGGAGGCTATAGGGGTCACCCTATTTGGGCTGGTACCCCACCAGAACTTCACCCATCCCTGCTCTACCTGAATTTGGACCCTGTACTCTCTGGCTGTATTATACTCTCTCTTTCAGGATGCAACTTCCCCTCTGAGACTTTGGGGAGAAGGCGATGTCATAATCTGAGCCCCAAAAGGCCTAATCTGGGACTGAGGACCCTAACCCCTAGAGCTGCCCTTGACCTGAGGCCCAGGTCAAGGTGAACTCAGAGAGTGGTGTGGACAGCCCTGCTCTTATCCCTTCAATCTCTTTCACAGGCTCCCTTTTCCCCTGGGCCTCTTGGTTGTCACAGAGGCTGTTGGTGGACAGGAGGGCCTAGGGAAACAGGGAAACTCCCCAGGTCTTAGGGAACAGGGATGGGAAGATAATATGGGCTGGCTCATAAATCTGGGCCTATCTGCTGAGTTTAAGGTGACATTGGGCCAGAGTGGCCAAGACATTTTTCAAGGTCACAAAGCAGGGCACACAGCAGTCTGGAGAGGGGTTCTGAGGAGGAAGAAGCTTCTCTATGCTTCTGAAACATTCACTTCTTCCTACACCATTCATGGTGCCAGACCTTGTCTAGGCAGTGGGGTCATAGTTCCATCAGGGAAACTGTCTTCAAATTGTTTTCAGCCTCCCCAATCTTTTCCAGCAATGGAGAACTCACTATTGCAGTTCTGGAGTCCCAGCATTGCACAAGTTTGGCTGGTAGGAGACACCCAAAGCACCAGAGGCCACTGGTGAAGGGCTGTGGGTTCCTGGGCAAGGAGGGTGCAGTCCCTCTCCCCAGCAGTGCCCCATCCACCTGCCGCAGCCTGGAGTGTGTGCAGGAGGAGCCGAGCTGCCCTGCTACCTGTACCAACCTGACCCGGCTGACAGGCCCTTCCTTCAAAGGCTGGCCCGGTCCGTGCCGCTTTATTGCACAGCTAATGACGGTGATTAGGCTGACAGGTGCCGCCTGCCACCCGTCCGTCCTCTTGCCGGCTGAGGAGTGTGGTTTCTGAGCATCTAGGGGAGACTCGTCCTGTGAGCCCTGCGAGTCCACCATGGCTGACCTCTCAACCCTCAGGCTAGCTTGGGTCCTCCCCGCTTCCCCTGAGAAGGCAAGGCCAGCCCAGTCCACACCTGGCCCTCTCTGAGCAGGACTGAGGAGGGAGTGGAACTGAGAACAGTGGGCAGGCCAAGTACACCCTGAGAAGCACACCCTCCTTTCCCGAGCCAGGGCTGGACGGCAGGTACCTAGCAGGGTCCAGGAGGAGGTAGTAGCAGAGGGTCCTCTTTGCAGATGTGGCTGCTCCCAGAACCCACTGCATTGTGGGTAAGCCAGGGCAGAGCCTCACCTTTCCGCGGCTGGCCCACTCTTAGTGGGGGGGGCACCGTCACCTGGGGCTTTGGTTTGGGGGTTTGTCCTGGTGTGGGTCTGGGTGGGTGCTGTGATTTATGACTGTGCTTCATGAGTGAGGAATGCCAGCCTGGGGGGCCAGGTGGAGGCGGAGCTGCTCACCTGACACTCCTCCATCTCCTGGCTGTCTGGCATGTCCTGTCAGGATCCCCTGTCCCCTGGGGACAGCAGTGTTCTCCCCTGCACAGTAGCCTCCTCCTATCTGCACTCCCCACCAACCCTCAGCTCCGAGAGCACTGAGTGAAAGCCCAGCCCAGGGGGATCCAGGATTAAAATCTTTCTGGTTTTCTCTCTTCACAGCTGAGCCCCCTTTCCCATTCAGGCATGAAGGTGATGGTCAAGCTCTCTCTCCTCTCCCACTGGAGCAGGAGGGAACCGGATGAGACGCTAGGAAACTTCCATCCAGATGACTCAAGGTTTACTTGCCACTGGCCACAGGGAGAGAGACTTCCGATCAACCCGAAGACGAATGTCCAGCCAGGCAAGGCTGTTGAGCTACTGGAAGGGATGATGCCTGTGGTATCATTCTTCCACACCCCCACTTCTGCCTTGCAAGATAAATGAAAACTCCAAAGTCCATAAAGTGGGCAGGGTGATGTGGAGGAGGAGAGGTAGCAATGGAGGTGGAATCATCCAAAGATGTCTGGTCCTGGACCTGAAGGCGTGCCAGTTTTGAGCCTGCTCCTGTCAGTCTAACCTGTATCCTTCTTGCTTCAGGCTGCCATTTTGGGTGAGGGTCCATCTTTCTGGGTACCCAGCATGGGTCAGCCTGCCTCCTCTGGTCTGGTGGGACCTGTTTTTCCAGATGGAGGAAGGGTCAGCGAGGCACTGGCAGGAGCAGAGGGTTTTATGTAAATGCCCAGGGAGGGCTCTGGGAATGGGGAGGCTGGTTTTCCCAAAGACACGCAGCAACTGGCAGCTCCCAATTAGCCAGGCCCAATGATGTCAGTGCTGCTTTCCCAGGTGGCTGCGCCCACTCCAATAGGCCTTGGCATGGGTGTCCAACCATTACCTTCTCCCTTGGGTGGGAGGGGTGCCAAGGAGGCTGCTGTATAGGCCAGAGGCTAGGCCCCCTTTCACTGTAACCCCCAACCTCGGGCCCGAACCATGTTGTGGACCAGCCCTGGGGAGTGCTGTAAAAAAAACATCCCAGACTCTACTGAAAAAGACTTTAATGTGACTAATATTTGAACCCTCCCCAAAACACTGAGAGTGTGGGGAGACTTCAGTATGCTGGGCCAGTCCCAGAGGCTGTTCCCATGGCAATCACGGGCAGGGCCTCCTTCTGGGCCACTGCAAGCCTGAGTTTCAATAAATACAATGCAACGTGGTCTGGCCACTAAGATGGGAAGACAAAGAACTGGGGTGCAAGAAAAGGCATGTCATCTCGTGTGTGAATACACTGGCACTGTCAAGCATGCACACCCAGGATCATGTGCACGTGCACAACCCCCTCAGACAGCCTCACACCGCACACAATCCTCAGATACATGCTCAGACACACACTCCTTCCTCTGACACACAAGAAACTAAGCATGCACACGGAGAGTATGTATACACGTCCCTTCCTCTCAGCATCTGGCCTAGGGCTTGGAGCTGGGGGTGTCCCTTCTCGCCTCAGAGGGATGGCAATGGGTCGATCTCCTGGGCTTCGCTGGGTTGTGCCCGGTCTAGGGGCTGGGTGTGGTGGAATTGACCGGTCTGAGCAGGCAGTGGGTCGTAGTGTTGGAGTGGGCCCAGGAGGGGAAGCTGTCCAGGTGGAAGACGGGGAAGCTCCAACTGTTGATGGCCAGCGTGATGACCAGCACCCCAATGATGTTGAGCAGGAATCCGGCTCGGGCCTAACGTGATGAGAGGCAGTTTAAGCTGCTGCCGAGTGAGGCCAGCCCCTGTCCCTCACTCGTTCCGGGACGCTTCCTTCCAGCAGTGCTCCCGGGAAGCCCTCCCTTCAGTCCACCCCACAGCACCAGCTGATGCCTTTGCCTTTGCTTTACTCCCAGGGCTGACCGGGAAAGGGGATGCTCCTCATCAGCTTCTGGGGCCCTGGACTTTGGTCTCCCCGAGGGTGGGCACCTGGCACCTCACGCTTTCCCCACGTTCCTCACCTACTTCCCTCCATCTCACGTGGCTGGGGGCTGGTAGGACCTGAATGTGCTACAACTGGGGGACCCTATCTCAACCCCTGCATATCCAGTGGGGCTCACTCTCAATACTGAGACTCTCAATGGCTTTGAGCTACTTTGTGGTTCACCCAGATGGGAAGACAGAGAAGGAAGGAGGGCCGAGGCGGTCAGGCCTCCCTGCCACTCACCATATCAGACACTCGGAGGCCTCCGAAAGAGAAGACAATGGCGTTGGGTGGGGTGGCCACAGGCAGCATGAAGGCCAGGGAGGCAGACAGGGTGCAGGGGAGCATGACGTAGAGAGGGTTCAGACAGATGGCCTGAGACTGAGTGGGAGACAGTGAGCAAAGCTGACATTGTTCCCCATCCTGGAGGGAGCGGTATTGCCCCAATTCTCCTGCTTCCCCTCTTGGGGGACCACCCTTGCCCCCAACACACTCTCTGGTCATGAACCCACCACTTCTGCCAGAGGCACAGGGAAGAGGCCTCTTGACCTCTCCAGAGGGAATGAGTGTGCTGGCCTGCCTTGTGGGGTGTGGTGATGGGAGGGGCCAATAAAACGGATCTCAAAGGGGTTCCAGGGGTGTCATCAAAGGCTGCAGGAACGCACCTGGGGAGGAAGGGGCTGGGGACGCTTTGGGGAGCAATTTCACCCCATCACCTCAGGAATGACCAGACCAGGGACTGGGGTGAGGAAATGGGTGAGGCCACCAGCAAGCCCCATCAGGATATTCAAGGGGTAACGTCACTAGGGTGGGATGAATCAGGGGCCAGAGTGCCTCAGAGCCTAGGGCACCTCAGGAGCCTGGAGAAGGGTCTTGTCCCGAAGAAGAGGATGTGCAAAAGCAGGCTACTCTGCCCAGCAGGCAGAGCCCCTGGTGGGGGCAGGCAAGAGGGCTGCCTGGAGGAGGTGTTCCTGCAGGGCCAGCTCACCATGGAGGCCAGGATAGGTAGGAAGAGTGTGGTGGTGGCCACGTTGCTAGTGCACTCAGTGAAGGTGGCTACCATGAAGCAGAGGATAACAGCAATGGCAGGAGGTGGCACACTCTCCAGTGGCGTCAGCTGGTTCCCCAGCCACTTCGATAGGCCTGAGTGCTGTGGGAGAGAAGACAGGTGTGTGAGAGGCGAGGCTGGCTCGGCCCAGAGTCCTCTGCTGAGGCTCTGGGAGGTTCCATTACTGCCTACACCTCCCTAGTCTTCAGAGTCAAAAACAGCTCTGAAGGGAAGGTAGGACCCAGCGAGAACCAAGCGGTCCCCTCTCCTGTCCTTGAAGAATAGCTGGGTGTGCGGAGAAGAGTCAAAAGAGAAATTAAGAGAGTGTGGCCAAAGGGCCTTCTTGGAACACCTGGGGCTTGGCGGTAGTAAAAACCTTTGACCACATTTACTGCTGCCTTCCCAATCTCTCTCAGCAAGCCTGTGGACAACCTTAGCCCTCTCTCTGCTCCCTCAAGCCCAGAGGGTTGGGGCAGAGGGGACCTTGCTCCTGGCAGGGCGGGAGAGTGGGGGGAGAGAACGGGGCAGAAGAGCTCCAAGGTCTTGCCCAGGTCTGTGATGCCAAACTGCAAGCCCCAGGGAGGTGGGATCTTATCTCACTCAGAGCTGCCGGCAGCTGCAAAGCACTTGGCAGTCAGGGAATGAACGTCACACAGCCCCAGGAGTCCCCTGCACCACTTCCCTGATAAGGCAGCTGCCTCCTGTCTGTGCAAGGAATACACTCAGCTGAGGCCTGGGGTGCATTTTCAGGGATTTCTTTTTCAGGTGGAGGCTCTCCTGATCCCCAGAACCTGGCTGGGGGTGTGATCATGGTGCCTCCTGGTGGCTGCAGCAGGCAGACCGTATCAGCCCAAGGCCAACTAGTTGGGTGCTGTAGCTACTGCTTTCTCTGTCTGGCAGTGGGTGAGGGCTGGGGTGGGAAGGGATTCGTTGCTGAGACTAGGCCTCAACCATCAGAGAAGCCACACTAGGAAGAGGTCCCTAGGGCTTGTGTTTTTTCCTCCTTCCTCAGACAGGGCTCTAACCTTTGCTGCAGCAACGGATCTACCCAGCTGGGGCTGGGGGTTCAAATAGGCTGAGGAGTAGGCCAGGGATCTCTTACCTCACTGCCCTTGGCCAGGGCATAGCCACCACCCAGCAATAACACAATGTTCCAGGGCATCTTCTCATTCACTGTCTTCCAATTGAGGAGGGCAGGAGGGGCCTTCAGCTTCCCTGGTTTTTCTACTCCCCAAGCAGAGAAGGATGGTCACTGAGGGCAAGCAGGCCTTTCTTCCCCTCCACTTAGGGGCTCCCTGTGCATGCAGGAGGCACACGCTCAGTTCTGCAACATCTCAACTTTGTCTCTGAGACCTTGTGTCCTTGTTAAGCCACTCCAACATCTCTGAGCTTTGCCTACTCCTGCTAAGTGGAAGGTACCTTATAGGCCCAAAGGCAGGAGAGACCCTTCCCTGCCCCAGCCCAGGTGCTTACCCGGGTTCTGGGTCAGCCCTGGGAACTTGGAGGGCACGAGGAACATAATTGTGCCGATGAAGATGGCCACTGTCCCATCAGACACCATGCTGGGGGGGAGGTGAGTAAGGAGGGCAGGCTTAGTGGCTCAGGCCTGCTTTGGGTTGCAGAGTGGAGGGTGGTGGAGAGGATCCCCTCCCATAGACATGCCTGGGGAACCCCCACTCATTTTGCACTGGGACCCTGCTCCCTACCCTCCTCCCTGAGTATGGGAGCCCCAGGTGTGTCCTCCTCCCTTACAGGGCAATTCTCACCTGCCTCCCTTGCCGTTGGGAAAAGCCAGCGGTCCCCAGCCAGGGAAAAACCCTGGCTCTCGGGTGAACCAGAGTAGCACCAGAAAGACAAAAAGGACAGTGACAGCCTTTTCTGCAAAAGTCATAGGGCCCAGCAGCCTGTGTTCTGTCTGGATGACATTGAAAGCGGCTTGCTTTTGTTCTTCTGACTGTCCCCCAATGCCAAAGTTCTTCCGGAAGCTGCAGGTAGAGAGGTAGGGCGGCTCAAAAGGGGCCTACGTCAGGCAGGGAACGAGGGGCTCTGAGTTTCCGTGATGTAAGATTGAGGCCCTCAGCGAGCATCACAGGGTCACTAGATCCCCCACCCCAGGTTCTGGAGGAAGAGTGGAAGACTTCTGGGGGACATGGCCCTTGTCCATTAGGCCCTGCTGTATCTGCCCCACCGAGCCCCTTCCCTCTAAGCATTCTATGGTGTAGAGTCCTTCCTCACCCAGGATGAAGAGGATGTAGCAGCCCAACTTCATGCCCCCTTCTGACCCTGAACCACAGCTCTCCTCCTCCAGCAGCCTTTCAGGAAATCCTCCCTTTTCTCCTTTACCTGTTTCTGGGTATCCCCTGACAGCCTCAGTCTTCCCTGCATTGTCCTCAGCTCACTTCCTTAGTAAGTGCTGCTTATTTAACTCATGTTGACATTTAACTTTTCACGTGGGTAGATCCCAACTTCTCTGCTGGCCTCTGAGTTCCTCCAGGGCAAAGACCATGCATGCTTCACACATCTTTGACTTCCCCGTGGTACCTGGCACTGTGCTGATCTCTTTGACTACCAGCTTGCCTTGTACCAGCCCCCAACTTTAATCCACCTTCCTTGCATTTGCTCAAGTGAATTTTCCAAATTGTAGCAACAATGCTTAAAGACTTTCAATGACTCCCCACTGCCTAGGCAGGAAGAGCAAATTACAACTCATGTCACAGTACCACTCATACCACCACTCCTATCCTGTACTCCTTGTAGACATTACTAATCAATCACAGGCTCAATTCCAAAGGAGCCTTAACAGGGTTTCCCATAATATTCAACTCAGAGCTCCAAACAGTAACCCAATAACTACCAGCATCCCAGGGTTGGAAGTAGGAATGAACCCTATTTACTATTCTTGGCCTCAAAACAAGGTTCAAACTCTTTTTTTTTTTTTAATTTAAATTTTATTTTTTATTTATTTATTTTTTGTTGTTGTTGCAGTTTGGCCAGGGCTGGGTTTGAACTCGCCACCACCCTGTGTATATGTGGCCAGCACCCTACTCACTGAGCCACAGGCACCACTCTCGAACTCTTTATGTAGCATATAAGACCCTCCATAATCTTCCCCTGTTTACTTCTCCAGCTTCATGTTCTAATGTTTCCTCTTTGTGTTTTATTCCCCACAGAACTAGAGTTCCCTGAAACACATCATGTCTTTTCTTGCCACTGTGTTTTGTTGCAAGTTTTTCCTGCTGTTTGGAATGCCTTTACCCCATTTTCTACCCAACTGACTTCTAGTCCTGCAAGATTCAGTTTAGGCAGTATCTCCTCCAGGGGGCTTTTGGAATCCCCACTACTCTGGGTTGTACGAGGCTCCCCATCCCCTGGGTTCCCACAGCTTCCAGGCTTCCTTCATGTCATAGTCCCCACCATATCATCACCTGTCAGATGGGCTACAAGGACGGGGACCTAATACCTTCTAGTACTCTGAGCGCCTAGCACAGGGCCGGGTATACTGTGGGAATCCGAGTGCTTCTGTAACTGACCATGCTTGGCACATGCTCTCATTCAATACTTACCAAACGGCTGTGGAGCACGATGGGAAGGGGCCTGACCTGGTTTTCAATCCCACCACTGGCCCTAAATTCACTTGAGCAAACGCAAGGAAGGTGGATTAAGGTTGGGGGCTGGCACAAGGCAAGGTGGTAGTCAAAGAGATCAGCACAGTGCCAGGTACCACGGGGAAGTCAAAGATGTGTGAAGCATGGTCTTTGCCCTAGTTGTGTACCACTTCTCAAACCTCAGTTTGCTGAGGGTAATACTCTCCATCCAGTAATTTCCCCCAATGGGAGTCTAAGCAGAGAGGCCCTGGGAGGGAGATGCTTTCTTACTAGGATGGTGATTTTATCATTTCCCACCTCCACCCAACTGGAAGCTCCCATGGGTAAGAGTAGGGTCTGGGCTTCTCTCACCTACGTCGCCACTTACTTGAAGCCCAGGAAGAGGGCCTGAAGCCACAGCCAGGCCAGTAGCAGCAAGATGACCATGGTGGGGAAGGCAAAGCCAAACCAAGAGGCAAAGTTCACCACGTTGTCATTTTTGGGGAAAAGCCTGGAGGAGGGTGTGAGCTGGTGTGTGATGTTATCCTGAGAACTTCCCAGCCCCATTTGCCTCCTGGTGAGCGTGCAGGAGTCTCCCGCAACAGGCCACCCCGTGGTACTCACGAGTTGATCTGGCCTTGTAGCACCAGGTTGGGAGTGGTGCCGGTCAGTGTGGCGATGCCCCCAATGCTGGCCGAGTAGCACACACACAGGCTCATGCCCTGGGTGAAGCGGAGCTGCTCTTGGTTTAGATGTGGCCTTGGCTTTGAAGTAGCAGGTGAGATAGGAAGGGCCTCTGTGTTATTGGAGAATAAGGGAGCGCTCAGGTAAGTGTGGGCCCAGGGCCAGGTCCAGGGGAACATAGGTGGGGCTGGCTCCAAGGTGCCTTATCCTGGGCTGGGAGGAGGACAGAGGCTGTGTCCAGGTCTGAGTAAACCCAGCACCCCCAGAGTCTCAGCCTGAGAGTAACTTCAGGCACCATCGGGTCCAACCTCTCTCTTGAGAGAGGAACTGAGGCTCAGAGAAGGGAAGAGGAGTATCCAAAGCACACACGAGGAATGGAGCCTAGGCTGGGCACGGTGGCTCACACCTGTAATCCTAGCACTCGCTGAGGCAGGTGGATCGCTTTAGCTCACGAGTTTGAGACCAGCCTGAGCAAGAGCAAGACCCTATCTCCACTAAAAATGAAAAACTGAGTCTGGGTGCCTGTAGCTCACTGGTTAGCATGCACCAGGTTGCAATCCATCAGCCTGAGCCTGCTAAAAAATATATATATAAATACAAAATAAAAAATAGCCAGGCGTTGTGGCGGACACCTATAGTCCCAGCTACTAGGGAGGCTGAGGCAAGAGAATTGCTTGAGGCCAAGAGTTTGAGGTTGCTGTCAGCTATGATGCCACGGCACTTTACCGAAGGCAACAAAGTAAGACTCTGTCTCAATAAAATATATATATATGAAAAACTGAGGCAAGAGGATCACTTGAGCTCAAGAGTTTAAGGTATGACACCACAGCACTCTACCAAGAGTGACAAAGTAAGACTCTATCTCCAAAAGAAAAAAGAAAAGAAAAAGAAAATAACAGAGCCTGACTGTCCACCTAAACTCCAGCGCTCTTCTTCCTGGGGGGACCAAGGACGTTGGTTTTCCCAGGACTGAGGGGATTCCCAGCACATGGGAAAGTCCCAGGCAAATCAGAACGAGTTGGTCGTTATACTTCTTGCTTCTCTCGTCTCTCCCCAAGGGCCCCAAGATGACCACCCCTCAACATAGCCCACCCCTGGGACCCTCCCCAGGAACCATGGGATTGGGCAGGGTCGGGCCTTACCTTTCTCACCGAGCTTGGTCACCTCCTTCTGGGGACTTTGTTCCTGGAGCTCGAAGGCAGAGTTGTTGCTGCCCTCGAGGTCCTGGCTGGCTTGTGTGCTTTGCAGCTGCTCCAGGACAGCGTGCGCGATGGGCACCATCATGGCCGTGGTGGCCGTGTTGCTGATCCACATGGACAGGAAGGCTGTGACCAGCATGAAGCCCAGGAGCAGCCTGAGGGTGGGCAGACAGACACACTGCGGCTCCAGCTTCCCGTGCCCAGAACGTCACCCCACCCCAGGTTCTCCTGCCCTGGCTCGTGGGAACTCACAGGGCAGGCCGCACCCCAGTGAAGAGCAGCACGCGGAGGGCGATGCGTTTGTGCAGATTCCAGTGCTCGACGGCGATGGCCACCAGCAGCCCCCCGATAAACAGGATGTTGGTGTCCGAAAGGTACTCTATGCACACCTGGCAGGCAGGGACACGGCTGAGAGGCAGGAAGATCCTGGGTCTCTCATTGTGTCCCTGTGCATTGACATTCCCACAAACTGGCATCCCCTGGGCTCTCAGACCCTAAAGGAAATGCTCTTGGGATTACCTGCCATTTAGCATTAACCAAGGTCCCCTCTTGCCAAGCTCACTCTTTCTCTGCTCAGGAATGATTGGGGGATAATCTAACCTGATTCCATTTATATTTCAAGCCACAGGCCAGGAGATAGGTAATTTAGCGCTGCATCTAGAAACCAGAGCAGCAGTTCTCAAAGTGTGGTCCCTGGGCCAGCATCCTTAGCATGGTACTTGAAACTGGTCAGAAGCGAAATGCAGAGACTCCCCTCCAGGTCTACCGAATCAGAAGCTCTGGGGCAGGGCGCAGTGCCTGCTTCCTCAGCCCTCCAGGTGGTTCTCACGCACGTTCAAGTCCAAGAACCATTGAACTAGAAATATAAGAACTCTGTAGCTGGCTTTCAAGGCCCTTTTCCTGGGTCCTGGGCCTTCTGCCTCCCTGGCATTAATTGGACTTAATCAGTCCCACTAACACTGGACTGAACTTGGCATGATTTCTAGCTGATTTCTTCCTCCCTGCTCTCTGCAAGCAGAGGCAGGGGCCCCTCTTCTACACACCCCACCGGTTGTGATGCTTCCCATGGAAGACGGAAGACACCTGCTCTGAGCAACCCTCTCTCCTGTGGCAGGGGCTTACCTCAGAGGCGTCCATTATGCCCATCATAGGGAACAGGATGATAGGGAAGAGGGCAGTGATGGCCAGGGGCAGAGCCTCGGTGCACCAGAAGAGCGCCATGAGGATGATGGCATAGGCGCAGTAGGCCTCCTGCAGGTGGGAGGGCAGAGGTAGAGCTGTCAGAGGGGGCAGGCCTGTGTCCCAGAGTCAAGCCACCTCCTGCCCTATCCCCGAGATCAGGCCATTTGTAGCAGCCTGGGGAGAACTTGTGAAATCCATGGTGATCAATTGCCAAGCCCAAGGTCCCATTCAAAATGGAAATAAAAACCAAAGCGAGGCACTCACCACCTTGTCTTTGACCTGGGGGAGCCCAGACTGGAGAATCTGGAGGTGGCTATCCATCTCCGTCCAGCCTAAGGGGATTGCAGGGGATCCAAGTATGGATCCCAAGATGAGAGGAAGGAGTGAGACCCACCCAACGTAGACCCCTGCGCAGCACCCTGGCCTTCCCTGGCTTTTATCACACCCTGTAAAAAGGTATTTATTTGTGTGGCTATTCAGTGTTTGCTCCCTCTGCTAGAAGGTGAGCCCCATGAGGACAGAGTCAGTTTTGTAGCGTCTGGATCCTTGGAACCCAAGGCCCAGCAGGCTTTGGAGCAAATCTTATCCGAATGAATGAATCATTGGGAAGTTTTGGGAATGGTGGAGGGTCTCCTTCCTAGCAATCCTGGACTGGCTGCCATGTTACACAACTCCAGAGGCATCGTTTACATTTATAAACAGGGATGCGAAAGTTTTCCCCATCCCTGTTTTGAGCAGGGAATTGTGGGGCAACCTTGAGTTATAGTCTTGTGAATCTTTGGGTTCCAGAGCACCCTTTTCCCTCATGAGGCCCTCAAGTTTAGAGAAGCCTGACCTCAGGCCTGGGAGGGGACCAGGGGCAGGCATGGAGGCCCACCTTCCAGTCCTCCTTGACATCATCTCTCCCAGGGCTGGGGAATTATTAGCCAGGAGGCCTCCAGGAGAGGGGCCTCCCATATCTGCATCTAGGCTCTCCCTGGGCTGCTGTCTGCCCACTCTGTTTGTCAAAGGAAGGGGCTGCTGCTGGAGTTAGTTGGACAATGGGGCTGGTGGCCTCCCTATGTGTCCCAATGGCCCTGCCCTTGTTCTTTCCAACTGGTGCAGGCTGGGGTCCCCTCTTAGGACATCATACCCTTAGGTACCCTAAAGCTCAGAAAGAGTAGGGGGTGGCTGGGAGTGGGGGTGGGGGAGAGTAAGCTGCTATTTATAGGACAATTCTTGGTGCTATCATTTTTGCGATTATAGGAAAGCATAACAGCCATTAAGGTGGGTGTGGTGGTCCCATTTTATAGATGGCCTCAGAGAGTAAGTGGCTTGCTCAAGGTCACAGAACAGGGAGTGGCAGAGCCTGGAGGGAACTCAAGTAAGGCGTCTGGATTGCGCAACTCCAAGTGCCACCCAAGAGCTTTCCCCTTGTGTTCTATGGGACCCCTGGGGCCATGCAGCGTGCACAGCCACACACAGCCCCACCAAGTCCATCTTGGAGTTGCACAATCCAGATGCCTTACCTGAGTTCTTTTTTTGAGACAGAGTCTCACTCTGTTGCCCAGACTAGAGTGCAAGGGCATCACAGAAATTTTATACTCCTGGGCTCAAGCCATCCTGCCTCAGCCTCCTGAGCAGCTGGGACTACAGGCACCTGTCACCATGCCCACCTAATTTTTCTATTTTTAGTAGAAACAGGGTCTCCATCTTGCTCAGGCTGGTCTTGAACTCCTGAAGTCAAGGGATCCTCCTGCCTCGGCCTCCCAAAGCACTAGGATCACAGACCTGAGCCACTATTCTCTTTCCACTAAAGCTCTGCCATTTCTCCTCACCCTGGACATAAGCTCATCGGCCCCAGAGGTGGGGCCACCTTTACCCTCAGCCAGAGCCCCACCCCCTCCTCCCCCAGCAAGATTCTGCTGATGCTTGTGTTTCCTCATCTGCAATGATTGAATGGCCAGTCACCCTCCCTCGGGCCAAGGGCAGGCCAACCCCTCTGGACCCTGAGGTCCCCTACCCTGCCCACCCAGGACTCTCTGACCAGAGACAAGGAGGTGGGGCTGAGTGGACCCTGCTGATTCTACAGAAAGCTCTGTAGAAGTGTCCTAAGGACTACTCTGGGCCAGCCGTCATGCTCTGTGGGCTTCCCAGGCTTTATTTCCTTCCATTTACTTGCTCTGTAAGGTAATGACTATTGTCCACATTTCACCAATGAAAAAAGAAGGGTGCAAATAAATTTCATAAATGTCTCAAAGCCACACAAACAGCAAGCAGCCAGGCCATCTCCTTCTTGGGCCCCCACTTTCACCTTCTACACTGAGCTCAAGCCTTTGTATTTGAGGGTGTCTCAGTCCAGGGTCCCTGGGACCAGTGTGGGGTGTAGGGGGGATGAGCTCTGACTCCAGACACAGCTATCTTCCACAGGGCCTGCCGCTTTTTGTTGCCTTGCTCTGTCTAATTGTTTCATATTTTTTAATTTTTAATTTAAAAACTTTTGGGGGGAGGGTCAATGTCTCATGTGGCTAAGGCTACAGGTGCATGCCACTACACCTGGATAATTGTTTTTTAATTGATTTTTTTTTTTTTTTGAGACATGTCTCACTCTGTTTCTTCAGGCTAGAATGCCCTGGTGTCAGCCTTGTTCATACAACTCAAACTCCTGTGCTCCAGTGATTCTCCTGCCTCAGCCTCCCAAGTAGCTGGGACTATAGCTGGGAAACACCACAACACCTGGAGAATTTTCCTATTTTTAGTACAGATGGGATCTCATTCTTACTCAGGCTGGACTTGAACTCCTGAGCTCAAGGGATCCTTCTGCCTCCAACTTCCAGAATGCTAGGAATTCCAGTGTGAGTCACTGCTCTGTGTTGCTCAGGCTGGTCTTGGACTCCTGGACTCAAGCAATCTTCCCACCTCAGTCCCCCAAAGTGCTAGGATCACCACCATGCCCAACCAAGTTGCTTCACTTTTGAGACCCCACTTCCACACTCCAGAAGGGAGTTGTTAATTAAATCTGCCTCTGAGAACTCCAGTGTGTTTGCTATACGGCTCACCCACCGACCCTTTACAAAGTCTGCAGGGCCTTTTTCTGAATATGTATATGAATCAGAACTCAAAATCTGTCTCAAAGTTCCATGCAGAAGCTTTCCCTAACCCTGGCGTCTGTGGCCCTGTGTCCCCATCCCACCTCCTGGGCAGTGCTGACTTGTTTGTCTTGGATCATGGGATTCATACCAAGGACATGGAATTCCAAGGATTTATGAAGTTAGATGGGAAAACTATTTCATTTGTTCACTAACATTTAACCAAGGTTATGAAGACAGACAACTAAATCATAACAGTGCTAATGGCAACTTTGTCTCAGATAGTTGACTGTGGCTCTCAGGAGCGGCTATCTGCCCGAATCAGCTGTTATCTTAGAACATATCTCAGTACAATATTTACAGCCATTACTATTACGAAATTATGACACTTATTATCCCAACACTAGATCTGGCTTAATGTGCCAACAAGGAAACACATATATCTCAGAATTGCAATTTATTTTGTCATATTTTTATAACTGTATCTCAAAATCATTTGTTTCCGTTGTAATCCTATGCATTTTATTTTGTACATTTCAAAACAATATTCTGAGAAAAGCAAAACAGAGACTCAGGGAGGCCTACTGTTGCCTTGTTGAAGTTTGTTGAAGCTTAGAGGGTGTAGGTTGGAGGTTAGGGGGCTGTCAGTGTTCTGAGAGGCCCCCGGGGGCAGGTGCCAGCCTGTTGGGCACTCCTATTGGCCAGAGCGCTAGGGATCCTTTCTTTTCGGGTCCACAATATGTCTGATTACAAGATTAGCATCTCAGTTCCGGAAGTGGCAATTTGGGGATCAGACCTGTCCTTCCAGGTCACCCTAGTTCTCTGCTGTGCAGTCTAGCCTATGAGTTGGCCAAGGTCAGCTGGCAGCCCATGACATAAGACCCATCTGACTTACATGCTGGCCGCTGGCAGCTCCTTTGGGCTGCTGCACTGCACAAGTTCAGGGATGCCACTCACGTATGGAGTTGTACAAGGCACAGCTCCCCCCGCTGTCCGTGACAGCCCTGCCTAGAGCTCAGAAACCAGCAGGGAAGCATCTTTCCCTGGTGGCCAATGCTTGTCTTTCTGCCTCCATCATTACCTCCTTCTTCTCCCGGCCAGCAGGGTAGCTATCTGTATCCTGGCTGTAGCATTTTCTCTCCTCTCAGTTTATTTATGCACTCCTAAGGACAAGGCCTGAGCCTCTTTCCCCTCTGTGTCTCCAGCCCATCACTCTTTAGCTGGTGTTGGCTTGGGTTTGTAAATCCTCCTTCCCCATGGGTGCCACCCTTATCCCCAAGGACGTCACCCTTCTCCTCCTCCCAGGCAGTCTCTATATTGGAAGCTTGCTGAGGGCAGGCCCTGGGCCTCCCACCTGTTCACCAGCCACTCATTACAAATGCCCTTTCCGGGCCATGTTCCCAGTCCTGCTAATCCTATCCCTCAAATGCTCCCATGTACAATTCTCTAGCTCTGGGTCACCAGGCTGGTCCAAGCCCCAACATCTGTCACCAAGACTCCTGTAAAAGTCTCCTTATTCATTTCCCAGTGTCCTCCCATCTCCTTATTATAGCTAGAGTGATCAGAAGGTGCAAATCTGTTTAATTCGCCCCCCTCTACCCCAACACATGCACTCACCTCAAAGCAGCTCAGACCCCCTCAGGAGCTCCCTTCCGCTCTCAGGAACCTAAGTTCAGGTCTGTCTGTGCCTCCCATCTTTTTATTTTATTTTATTTATTTATTTATTTTTTGTTTTTTATGTGCCTCCCATCTTAACACTCTCCTCCTTCCTTTCTCTACTCCAGCCTCACCCTCCCTCTTCAGGTGCTTCAAATACTTCCTCCTCCCTCTGGCCACAGGGCCTTTGCACATGATTTCCTCCCTCTGGACCTCTCTTCCCTCCCTACTTTGCCTAGTTGGTGTCTACTTAATCTTGAGATCTCAGCTCAAGTATTCCCTTTTCAGGAAAGCCTCCCTGACTTCCAGGCTGGGATATAGTCCCCATTTTTCATACCCTAAGCCCTTGTATATCTTCTGGGTAGCACTCTTCACAGTCTGCAATTAAACCTTTAGTTTTACGAGCTCAATAAAGAGCATCAGTCTCTGTTGTCAGTCTGTGCTCTCCAGGAAGCAGAGTTAGAGTCTGTTTCTTCTCACCCCAGAAGGGCGCCTGACACTTGCACAGCAGAGTGGAGGCAGGTGGGCCCTAGGGACACGGACGTGACTTTGGCCCAGCTCTGGGCCTCATGGGGTCTGAGTGCCCAGGCAGGCTGGCTTGGAGGGTGGGCTGCCTGCAAAGGACAGAAGAGATGAGCCCTCAGAAGGGCTTCCAAACTCTAAGGCTGGCAGCCTACTTCCAAGGGAAAGCACACATCTAGGCGTCAGAAAACCTGTCCCCTTAGCTTTATTGCTGTGTGTCCTTGGGCAAGTTAATTAATCTTTCTCCACTTTTTGAATAGGAAATATCAATCATTTCTACTTATCTCCTTTATGCGGTTTCTTTATCTACACATGGGGATGAGAGAAAAGTAACCCCCTTAGCTGGGTTACTGTGCAGATGAAGAGAGCCAGCAGATGTGAATATGTAGGAATAGATTTTAAAGCACTGTACCCTATAAGCAGATGGCAGAGTTGTTGCTGGGAAAGAATCGTGCCCTGGGCGGCTGGGAGACTAGGGCGGATGCGTGGAGATGAAGACATACGTGGAAATGAAGGTGCCAGAGAGTCCAGGTCGGCTGTGGACCTTGGGTATATAGTAGATGTGGGACCTGAGGGCACCATGGCCTCTGCCTAGTACTAGCACAGCCAGCCTGTGGCTGCCAGGCACAGTAAGTCTGTCCAGTCTCAAAGGCATCACAATCTTCCTCCTGGAGATTGAAGGTTAACTCAGGGGTGGGGATGGCTGGCACACGGTGAGCCACTCCTACTGCCCCTCTGCCCCTGCCAAGTGGGCATGCTGCTGGCAGTGGGCAACCTTGTGCCCTGGGAACAAGGTGAGGTCCTCAGTGGCAGACTGCCAAGTACCACTGCAAGGGACAGAACAGATAAATGGGAACTCAAAGGAGAAGAGGCCCCTTCCCTACTCCTGTCTGGGTGGAGGAAGGCTTCCAGAGAGGGGACACTGATTGGGTGCTGAGGGTTGAGCAGCAGTTCGGTCAGTGGGCAAAGGGGGTTTGGGTGAGGGAGGAAGCACAGAGGGGACAGAAGGAGGCATAGAAGATCAAGAAGCATTCTTGGAGGGGAGTGTATTAGAAGGAACCCTGAGAGGGAGCTAGGATTTCATAAGGAAAACAAGGATGAAAGGGTGTAGGCCCTTGAAGGGTTTTAAGCACAGAAAGTGGCACGATCAGATTGGGGTTTTATTAAAAGATTACACTGATACTATCATATGTGATTTAAAAAATATATATGCACAAGTGTTTGTGTATACTTAGGGAAATCTCTGATTTAGAGGTTTTTGCACTTTTTTAAATACTAGGACCCCTATGGCCACCTGATGAAGGCTTCTAGTGTCTTAGAATAATGTTTGTTTTTCTTTTTTTTAAATTTTTTTTTTTTTGAGACAGAGTCTCTCTTTGTTGCCCTGGCATCATAGTTTGCAGCAACTTCAAACTCTTGGGCTCATGCAATCCTCTTGCCTCAGCCTCTCAAATAGGTGGGATTACAGGCACCTGCTACAACACCTGGCTAGTTTTTCTATTTTTAGTAAAGATGGGGTTTCATTCTTGCTCAGGCTGGTCTTGAACTGAGCTCGAGTGAGCCACTTACTTTGGTCTCCTAGAGTGCTAGGATTACAGGCATGAGTCTGTAGGCCTAGAACAATGTTTTTATTTTATTTTTATTTTTTTAAGACAGTCTTACTCTGTTGCCCTGAGTAGAATGCTGTGGCATCATAGCTCACAAGAACCTCAAATTCTTGGGTTTGAGCAATCCTCTTGCTTCAGCCTCCTGAGTAACTGGTACTACAGGCACCCACCACAACACCCAGCTAGTTTTTCTAGTTTTAGTAGAGACAAGGTCTTGACCTTGGTCAGGCTGGTCTTGAACTCCTAAGCTGAGGCAATCCACCACACCAGCTATTTTTTTGTTGCAGTTGTCATTGTTGTTTAGCAGGCCTGGGTCAGGTTCAAACCTGCCAGCTTCGGTGTATGTGGGCCGGCACCCTAACCACTGAGCTATGGGAGCCGAGCCATATTTACTTACTTTTTGAGACAGAGTCTCACTTTGTCACTCTTGGTAAAATGCTATAGCATCATAGCTCACAGCAACCTCAAACTCTTGAGCTCAAGTGATTCTCTTACCTTAGCCTCCCCAGTACCCGGGACTACAGGCACCTACCACAATGCCTGGCTATTTTTTTTTTTTTTTGGAGTTTCTGGCGGGGGCTGGATTTGAACCTACCACCTCCGGCATATGGAGCCAGTGCCCTACTCCTTTGAGCCACAGGCGCCGCCCATGCCTGGCTATTTTTTAGAGACTGGTTCTCGCTCTTGCTCAGGCTAGTCTCTAATTCCTGAACTCAAGCAGTCTACCTGCCTCCACCTCCCAGAATACTAGGATTACAGGCGTGAGCCACCATGTCTGACCAGAATAATGGTTTTATTTTTATTTTATTTTTTTTGAGACAGAGCCTCAAGCTGTCGCCCTGGGTAGAGTGTCTTGGCACCACAGCTCACAGCAACCTCCAATTCCTGGGCTCAAGTGAGTCTCCTGCCTCTGCCTCCCAAGTAGCTGGGACTACAGGCACCCGCCACAATGCCCGGCCATTTTGTTTGGGTTGCAGCCGTCATTGTTAATTGGCGGGCCCAGCTCAGGTTTACATGGCCGGCGCCTTAGACCGCTGAGCCACAGGCGCCGAGCCCAGAATAATGGTTTTAAATACACTAAATAGGTTGGGTATGATGGCTCACACCTATAATCCTAGTATTCTGGAAGGCAGAGGAGGGAGTATTGCTTGAGCTCAGGAGTTCAGACCAGTCTGAGCAAGAGTGAGACCTGGTCTCTACCAAAAATAGAAAAATTAGCCAAGTGTGATGTAGTTCCAGCTATTCTGGAAGTTGAGGCAGGAGCATGGCTTGAACCCAGGAGTTTGAGGTTGCCGTGAGCTAGGCTGATGCCA
>CAUYON010068580.1:0-36592 GCA_963573935.1 Arctocebus calabarensis
TGGAGCTGGAACATGTTCTCCTTAGCAAAGTATCTCTAGAATGGAAGAAAAAGTATCCAATGTATACACCCCTAATATGAGACAAATTCTTTATTGTTCAAGTGAAGGCTACAACCCATTTATTGCACAGGAAGACGGGGAACGGGGAGAGGGAGGGAAGAAGCGGGATAGGGTGGGGAGAGATGGGACAAAGGGTGAGATCACATGTGTGGTACATATTCGAAGGGTCAGGAGAAAACTTCTAAATACGGATCAAAAATGTTTTCATATAGTAAAAGAGAAAATATCATGAATGTTATGTCAATCAGGTTGATAAAAACATCTCAGATTGCATGTGAAGCCTGCACACTGTACCCCATGATTGAACTGATGTACACAGCTATGAGTCAATAAAAAAAAATTAGCAGGGCATTGTGGTGGGCACCTGTAGTTCCAGCTACTTAGGTGGCTGAGGCAAGAGAATCACTTAAGCCCAAGAGTTTGATGTTGCTGTGAGCTGTGATGGTATGGTACTGTACCAAGGGTGACATAGTGAGACCTCTGTCTCAAAAAAAAGAAAAAAGAAAAAAAAAATAGAATTTTCTATTAATTTTAATAACATCGTTATATATGAAGTTCTTTTTATACCATTTTTCATTTTCTTCTTAGAAATTCTATATTGTAATTCTGTATTATAATTTGTTCTCAATAATCAGCAGATAACAAATAATAATCATTATTTGAATTTAGAGCTGCAGGGGTCATGAAATACAGGAAGGCAAGAAAGTTAATGCAGGTATGCATGGGTTTCTCAGCCTGGAAGGATCATTTGGACAATTTTTCCAGTTTGGATCCTTTTAAACATACATTTATCAGGGATTAATATGATGAGAATTATAATTTAGAAAGTTTATCTATATACAAGGTGAAAAATAGATCATACTGTGCCAATTCTTAAGCAAAAGCACATTTAGTGGCTGTGACAGAACCTAGCAAAGAAATGACAACATCCACAACTAAAAATTAGAAATGAAGATACAAAACATGGATCCATAGTCTGGGTGAATGAGTAGGATTGGCAAGTTAGTAAGAATAGGAAAGGTTAATATGATGGTCCCAGAAAGCAAATTTTCAGAATTACTCGACTGCTTCCTGTAACAGTAGCGAAAATCAGGGTGGTGCCTGTAGGGAAACCCAGCCCTGGCCAAAAACTGCAAAAAAAAAAAAAAAATATATATATATATATGTATATATATATATATTAGCAAAAATCATATTACTGCAAACAGGAAGTGTGGTAAAACCACAAGTGATACACAGCTTTGCTACTCAAAATCTGGCCCCTGGACCGGCATCTTTGGCTTCATCTTGAGGTGTAGCAGAATTTCGGACCTATGGGCCATTACCCTACTGAATCTGAATTGGAATATTCACGAGATCCCCAGCTGACCTAGGTGATAATAGGAAACACGAGCTGAAATTAGGGGCAAACGCTCTTCCCATCACTCATAGTCACTACTCACTTGGAGATTTGTGTTTGTCCACTTTTGTTTCTATTGGTCTAGAGATCCAGAGTTTGGAGATGGGAGAAAACTCTCCGACCACTGAACATAGTACATACGCCACTAAAATCAAAACTACAATTACTAATGCTTATTTAGGGGTTTTGTACCAGTAGACAAGCAGGTAGAAAAAGGAGTTACTTTCCAGTCAAGGGAAATGGGCTTTATTATTATAAAACAGGAGCTAGTGCTTCTATCATATAATGTGAGCAGTAAGGACCATTTTTTAAATATAGTATATGCTATAAGTGTGTGTCATTGAGATCAGAATTGTAGCAGTGATGGCCTGACCAGACATTATAATCAGGGGCTTATAGGTACTTGGGATAACGTTCTGGATTATCCATTGCCTATGTGACCTAGACAACCAGAAGTCCTGCTAAGAATAAGGGATCTTAAAGACGGTGGTAGAGAAAGGAGCTTATGATTATAAATTATAGACTTGGGATTAAGTGCATTAATCAAGCAGGAATTTGACTTGACCCAGTAAACATTCTTTTGTCTTTTTCTGGGGCTGGGGCTGGTGCAGTGACTGTTTAATTGTTTTAGAGAATCCCAGATAGTACAATGCAATTTTATGTGCTGTATAAACTAGATCTGAGTGGTTAGAAAAAGGACCATAGCAACTCCTGAGTCTGAACTATCCACATTCCCTCCACCTTCCCGTTCCCATCTACACCTGTCCACTTCCAGCAACCACACTTTATGTATCTTTGCCTAAAGAATTTTCTGTACACTGTAGTCTTCTCTTTCTTAAAATAGTCACTTAACTTCAGAAGCAACTCTTTTCAAGGTAATGAATAAATATCTTAGCTGTCTTTCAGCTTTGGTTGGACAACTTTTTACCAGTAGCTTTTATCTCCAAAACAGTAGTTACTTATTAGATAATGGATGCCATTCTTGCTTTTTCTCCCATTTTCATCTCACACCCATACTCATCTACCACAATTTCCTGAGATCCCCTCACATATGAATTATTAGTTGAATAATATGAATTACTAATTCATTGTTTCAGAGGATTATAAATTAACATTGACGCCATCAGCATACAGTTACTTGGTATACAAGAAATAAAGAAAAAAATGCTTCTTGAAACTTGATTCATCACAGAAGGAGAGATTTATTTTTTTTAAAAAGCACCATTTGAGGGTAAAAAAGGCATAAAAATATGTACAGTGGTTGCAGAAAGAGTAGTCAGAAAAACAGAAAGAAAAAAGGTATGAGAATTAGCAATCAACGAGCTAAAAAAGCTAAAAGAGTTAGTATTTTTAAAAGGCAGAAAACATTCATAGCACTCAAAATTTCATAAATGTGAAGTACTTTAATAATTAAAATTTTTCCATTGTTATTAATACATTGATTATTTTTGTGGCACATGTAGGTGGGGATCAGATTTTAATACATTAAATAGGTCAACGGGTGAAGGTAAAAGAAAAGAATAATTCATTGTATGAATGACAGGAAAAGCAATGGGGAAAATTAAAAGCTATTGGCAAAGGGTGTTGAAGAAATGAACCTTCAAGAGAAAAGAACAATGAAGGCAGAAAAATAATGATTGACAAATATGAAAAGATACTGAGTGGTATAAGTAAGTTTTAAAAAACTAAGAAATCAGGGGCAGCACCTTTGGCTCAAAGGAGTAAGATGCTGGCCCCATATGCCAGAGGTACTGGGTTCAAACCCAGCCCCAGCCAAAAACTGCAAAAAAAAAAAAAAAAAAGTTAAGAAATCAAAAGGGATAAAAACTTGGAGTCCCATATGCCAGTTGCAACTAGAGAGAGTCAGAGGCTAGGAAACAATATTCCCTTGAAGGTACACTTTTCAAATGAAAGCAACTTGTTTTTATGACATGTACTCATAGAAACCTAAACTTAACGTGACTTTGGGACGTAGTAAAGTAAATAAAATTCCATCCCCATTCAAGTAATTATATAAAACAATGCATACTTTATGAGATGATACCTTTTTTTAACCTAAATTTCTGGTATTCACCACTCTGAAGTAAATAAAAAATCTACTTAATTAAAACTGGATGAGTCATTGCCTGAGGAGATCCTTGTGCAACTGGCATTTGCCAAAATTACTCTAGACAAGTCAAGGTGACATAAAACAGTCAAGCACTTCATGAAGAATTTTGGTGCTAAGTAATAGGATTTGATGATCTATAATACAGTTTGGGTTTATTAAGTAACTGTCATTGTTTAATTTAGCCTTTATTTTTATAGCTTTACATTGTGTTAAAAAAGTTTTAAATTGTGAAGTATGACCTATATATATACCAAAGTGAACAATTCATAAGTATTGATTTCAATAAATTATCATAAAAAGATCATGTATTTAACCCCCACTCAGGAAAGAAATAACACATTTCCAGAAACCCAAGAACATTCTTCTTTCACTTTCAAATCACTGTCTATTCCCTACTTATAGACAATAACTATTAATATTACCCTGATTTCTAACACTATAATTCATAACCACCTGATATTATATTTTAAATAGAATCATATGTGTAGTTTCTTTGTTTATCACTTGGTTATCTTGAAGCTTCATACAAATTTAAGATTCATGTTGGCTGGTTGCAAACAAAAACGAGTTTTATTTTTTGTTAGAATTGGATGGAAAAATATATTACCTTACTAGAATGATATCTTTATAAAATCAAGTATTAAATCAGCAGTTCTCAACCTATGGGTCGCAACCCACAGGAAATGTAATAAAGGGCCACAGCATTGAGAAGGTTGAGAACCACTATTTTAAATTAACAAAATAGGATAAAATTTGCTTTTTTGGTGTATCATTTATCACGAAGTGCTTAAGATATTTCTGTATAGTTTTCTTACACAATTTTTATGACATTTTGCTTAGTGTTTTTGTTGTTGAAAAGGGCTGTGCAGGGAATTTTTCATTTCTTGCTTGTTCTTGATAGAAGGAAACAATAAATTTTTGATTGACATAACCATCACTGTAGCTAATGTCACTTATTGATTCTAATTTTTCATTTCTATAAACTTGCATTTTTTAATTTATGTGATCATATTGTGTGCTAATGAATAAGGTCCTTTTCCTCTTTTAGAATACTTTCATATTTTGTTGCCATTTTTTTCTTTTACTTTATTTGTTAGAAAATGTACCCAAACTTGAATAGTAGTCAGTAGAGTTCATTTCTGTTGTAGTGTACCTACATAGAGATCAGATGATTGTTATGATTTTAATTTTTTGAGGAACCTCCATGTTGTTCTTCATGGTGGATGAACCAGATCACATTCCCTACAAGAGCATACAAGGAATCTAATTTCTTAAGCTCCTCACCAACACTTGCAATCTTCACATATTACTTATTAATAGGCATCCCATAGGTGACTTCATTTTTTATTACACAATTAGATGATGTTTCATTGTAGTTTGGATTTGCATTTCTGATGATTAATAACTTTGACCACTTTTTTATATATCTATTTGCCATGTATATATCTTCTTCAGTGTTTTGCCAATTTTAAAAATATTTTTCCATATTTTTATGCTATGGAGTTTTAGGAGTTTCTCATATGTTTTAGAAATTCACCCTTTATGAGGTAAATGGGTTGCAGATATTTTATCCCATTCTCGAAGATCATTAAAGACATATCTGCACTCTCAAGGTCGCGCAGCATTATTCACAATAGCCAAGGTGCAGAAACCTCCTAAATGAAGAAAATTCTAACATTTGCAACAACATGGATGAAACTAGAGGATATTTTGTTAAGTGTTAGTCACAGGAGAATATTGCCTGCTTCCACTCTTATGAGATATATAAAACAGTCAAGTTTATAGAAAGTAGAAAATAGTATGTCATTTGCCAGGGGATGGTGGAGGGTGAAATATGAAGTTATTTAATGGACCTAAAGTTGTGGTTATCAAAGATGAATGAATTTTATAGATCTGCTGCACAACACGTTGCCTATAGTAACAATCCAGTGTGAAATGTGTTAAGAAAGTCAATCTCATGTTAAGTGTCCTGAGTGCCCGCACCGCACACACACAAAAATACAAAAGCAAAAAGACGAAAGGAACTTTTTGGAGGTGGTGGATATTATGGTGATTGTAATGATGGTATCATGGGTGCATGTGTATGGCCAAAATCATCAAATTGTGAACATAAAATGTGTGCAGTTTATTTGCATATGAGTATCATTTTGACCTCAATGAAACCGTGTTAAAAAGTTGGTAGATTAGGAGTCTTTGTTTTACTCTCTTCTCAGATGGCGTGATTGCTTCATAGGGGTGATTTTCAGTCTTTCTTAATGCTTTCTAGAATTCACTGGTAAAGCAATTTAGTTGTGGGCATTCCTTTGTAAGAAAGATTTAAATTACATAGTCTATTTAAAATCTATAGGTTGAATAGTGTATCATTTATCATTTTTGATGTTTCAGTTTAAGTACCATCTAATTTAATTTTAAACAAAGCAATGATAACAATATACTTTCTTCATTGTGATATGCTGATTTACGCCTTCCCTTTTTCCAACTTTAGTCTTAGCATTTGGTTCTGAATTTCTTAATTATATAAATATTTATATGATATAATATATTAATAATTAGTTTGCCAATTCTTTCTCTTATATTTTATTTATCTTGTTATCTGCTAACAATACTGTTCAATATTTCTTCCACAATTAATTTTACATTTAAATTTCTTTTTCTCTTTTTTTTTTTAGGTTGGTACAACTTTATTAAAACCTGTTACAGAAGCCACAATTCAAATAAGAATCATTATGTGTGGTTTTCAGGATTGTAGAAACCTGAGTTATATTTTACTATAAAAGAATATAAAATACATTCATTCAAACTACAGTGTAAAAAGAAGTTTTAAAAATGAACAATATGTCATTAAATGTTTACAAATAATTTCTTTCTAAGCACTTTAAACAATTCAGAAGACCAATCTGAATTCAGTGAGAAAACCTTCAAACACAAAGCGTGTTCACACTGAGGTGCTTCAGCCCCAACATTCACCAACTACTGGAAGTCAGAAAACACTTTGTTGCTAAATGAAAAAAAAAAAAAAAAAAACTCACATTTTTTTCCACATCAGAGAAAATTACACTAGACTTAACATTTTTAAATGAACAATAAGCTCACAACATTAGAGAGAAATCACCTGTTGCCTTATGAATGCAAAATAAATCTTCTAGACTCCCCTCTCTATAGAGACTATCAGCTCACTATCAAGGCTTGAAACTCAGTAAGCACAACTTGGGAAAGAAAACAGATTTCAGTGTAAGAATTGGCTAGAATAGACATCCCCTGCAGGGAGCTGCTGATTGTTTTTGTTAAGCATTCTCTCAGTCTTCTAGCTCTTATTTATTTATTTATTTATTTTATTAAATCATAGCTGTGTACATTAGTGCAATCATGGGATACAATGTGCTGGCTTCCTATACAATCTGAAATATTTTCATCAAATGTTCAACATAACCTTTATGGGATTTTCTTTGTTATTGTATGAAATTTTGTATTCTGCATTTAGTAAGTTTCACTTGTTCAAGCTCTTTTAAAAAACCCACTCCATTCCTGAGATCACGGTTTTGTGCCAGTTTTCCAGGGCCGCCTCTCCCCGCATCACCATCTTGCCCATACTCATTTGGTACCTGCCCCAGATCGCCCACCTGCGCTCTTTCTAGCCGGCATCCCAATCTGTGCCCATCATCTAGACGAGATCCATTTATGCACCTCATGGCATTTTCTGCATCTGCTCCTGAATAGTATTCCACAAAACAGAATCCACATGTTGCTTTTTTCATTTTATCCAGACCGATGATGATTTTCTTTATGTCACCGCTTTTGCTGAAGAGTTCATAGATTCGTTCTTCAGTTGTGTCAAAGGAAAGATTCCCAACATACAACGTACATCTTTTCTTCAGTAATTTTTCTTGTTCTTCATTGTTACCCAGGAAATGCTGGTTCCGGGCCTGGCTCAGCTCCACGTAGGAGTCGCTGCGCAGCGCCTTCAGGAGGTCATCCGACAGTGCACAGAGCTGGACAGGGACTAGGAAACTTAAATTTCTTTCTTTCCTTTTTTTTTTTTTTTTTTTTTTTGCAGTTTTTCTTTTTTTTGGCCGGGGCTGGGTTGAACCCACCACCTCCAGCATATGGGGCCAGTGCCCTACTCCTTTGAGCCACAGGTGCTGCCCCTTAAATTTATTTTTATAATATTTTAATACATACACATATACATAATCTTCTTATATTTATATTTTTGCCTATAGTTTTCCCTAATGTATATATTTGAATATTTTAAAGTCCCTCTAAGCACAAATGTAGCTAGATTATTAAAATTTTGATATGTCTTCATATTATATTTTCATTAAAATATTTTCTAATTTTTTTTTTAAGCTTCACATAGGTCATTGGGAAATTTATTGTTTGCTTCAAACATATGGTTTGTTGATTTAAAAAATAATTGATTTTGAGCTTATTTTATACTGAACAGAGAATAAAATCCTAATGATGTAACCTAATGGTGTAAGTTGATTTTTTTTTTTTTTTTGAGAAGCTCAAGCTATCACCCTCGGTAGAGTGCTGTGGCCTCACAGCTCACAGAATCCTCCAACTCCCCGACCTAAGCGATTCTCCTGTCTCTGCCTCCCAAGTAGCAGGGACTATAGGCGCCTGCCACAATGCCTGGCAATTTTTTTTTTTTTTTTTGAAGGAGGGGTTGCAGCCGTCATTGTTGTTTGGCGGGCCCAGGCTGGATTCGAACCCACCAGCTTAGGTGTATGTGGCTGACGCCTTAGCCGCTTGAGCCACAGATGCTGAGCCATTGACTGATATTTCTTGAGACTGGTTTTATGGTACAGTATTTGGTAATTCTTATAAATGGTCCTAGTATGAGAATGTGCTTTCTGAAGTTATATATATATGTGTGTGTGTGTGTGTGTGTGTATACATGTACATACGAACATCCACATCTATGAGTACATACACACATTTGTTTGTATACAGATGGTTTAAAATTATATTGTCCAAGTCTTTAATCACACTGATATTTTTCAGCCTGCTCATATTTTCTGTTGCTCAGAGACATATGTGAATATAGCCCACTTTTACTATGGAATCGTCTTTATTGTCTAGGTAAATTTTTAACAATAATATATTTATCTTTCTTACTTCCTTGAAGAATAACTTAATACAATATAGAATCTCATATGTCAATTCTTTATTATTCTCTTTCATTATGTGAAGATATCATTTTAATTTCTATAGATATCCAAGTATTCTATTGAGAAGTGAGTTATACATTTTATTATTTATTTAAAGATAATCTTCATTCTTCTGTTAAATTGCTCTTTTTCTCATGTTAATTGTGCTTATAGTTGTTTTTTTCTATACATTTGCTTTGTTAAAAATTGTGCTATTAATATATTTTTAATTCAAGGTGTTTGGGATTTTTAAGTTTTTTGAATCTATGTCTGAATATATTTTACCACTAGTTGAGTATTGTCAGCATTTATGTCTTCAAATATTACTTCTCTCATCTGTTTTTTAACTGTCAGGGGTAAAGTCTATTATACATATGATTATATGCATATAATTTATGTATTTTAACTCTCACCACCAGTGAAGATTGAATAGTTAATTTTATTTGTCAACTTGGCTATCCTATAGTGACCAGGTATTTGGTCAACCCTATAGATGTATTTTAATTTTTTTGCAGTTTTGGCTAGGGCCAGGCTTGAAACTGCCACCCTCGAAATATGGGGCTGGCATCCTACTCCTTGAGCCACAGGTACCACCCTAGATGTATTTTTAGAATGTGATTCATATTTACAATCGGTAGACTAAATAAAGTTGGTTATCTTTGATAATGGGTAGGGCTGGGGTGGGAGGCTGGCTCATCCAATCAGTTTAAGGCCTTAAAGCAAAGATAGGCTGCTTTTTTTTTTTTGCGGTTTTTGGCTGGGGCTGGGTTTGACCCATCATCTCCGGCATATGTAGCCGGCGCCCTACTCCTTTGAGCCATAGGTGCCGCAAAGATAGGCTTCTTGAAGAAGAAATTCTGCCTGAAATTTGCAACAGAAAAATCTACCTGACTTTCCAACCATGAAGTTGGCCCTGCAGATTTCAAACTCAAGACTAAAATTTTAACTTTTAACTGATTGTGCAGACTGGTAATCTACCCTATAGAATTCAAGCCAATAATCCCATAAACTAATTTTTTTAAATCTCTCTGTCTCACTTTATCTCTCTCTTTATACTTACACCTGTACCTATGTATGTATACTCACCAAAGATAAATTTTTATCTATAGATATGTGTATCAAAATATATATTCATATCTATATACACATATTTATATTCTCTGTATTCTAGAAAAACAGATGAGTGAATAGAACAGGATCTTATTAGCTCTGTCTCTCTAGAGCAGTGGTCCTCAACCTTCCTAATTCCATGACCCTTTAATACAGTTCCTCATGTTGTGGTGACCCCAACCATAAAATTATTATCATTGCTTTTTGCTCAGGATGGTCTTGAAGTCATGAGCTCAAGCTATCTACCTGCATTGGCCTCTCAGAATGCTAGGATTACAGGTGTGAGCCACCTTGCCCTGCTGCCATTTCATTTTCTTCCATTCTCCTTAGACTTTCCTGGTATTGTCAGCTATCACCATGGAAAACTGTCTTAAACAATGGTTTCAAATATCTAGATTTGTTTCTTATCCTTTACTTTATCCCCATAATTCCTCACTGTCTTTTAAACTTTGCAATGCCTTTTGAAAGATTTTAAATATATTTGCTCTATGTCTTTCAGTTGTGCTTTTTGTGAACCATTGATCCCATTAAAACATTCTCATTATGAGAAGAAAATATTTGGGGGATGTAACATACCACATCAAATAATTTAAAATGGAGTGGCGCCTGTGGCTCAAAGGAGTAGGGCACCGTACTGGAGGTGGGAGGTTCAAACCTGGCACCAGCCAAAAACTATCAAAAAAAAAAATTAAAACGACTTCAGAGACACTACTAAATTTAAATATTAATATCAGTAACAACTTAGTATCACTACATGTGCTAAAATTGGTCATTTTGAATGATAACAGGTTCTGTAATTTATCTAGTACCAGCCTATCCCTTCTGACATTAAAAACATCATCTTTGCAGATAATTGGACAACAGTCAGACTTAGAGCATTCAGGAAAATTTATTTAATTTTGAACTTATGTTTTTGCTACTGAAGCAAGGGCTAATATGGCATACCCCTAATATTGACTTAATGTTATATTAAATTATATAATGGTATACAATGCCCTTGAACTTTATATATAGTCAATAGGGGATCTCAGATTTTTTTTATCCTGTTATTTTGCAAAGAAAGAAGAACAGATTCTTAAATTGACTGTACATCATCAGAAAATTTTAACAGAAGCCCAAGAGCTAAAAAACAGGACCTCTTAATTCACTGCCCAGGATTCTTCTAATAACTTGGTGACAGGCATTGTCAACAAGAGCGACTAATACCCAATCTGGTCTGTGAAATAGGGGCTGGACTCTACGATAATATTCTATTGCCAGCATTGGGTCCCTGTCATCTCAACATCTATGTGAAAGAGAGGAACAACTTCTACAGAGAGAAGATTTAATTTAGATCTGGTGTCCATCATTCACATGGACATTTTTTACATCTTGCAGCTCCTGTTACACATTCCAAAAAGTTCTCTTTTTGCTCTGGTGCTTAGAAAATAATCTCTTTAGCACCATACATCAAAGTCCAGTGCCAACACTCTGTTATACATATGCCGCACATGTTGTATCCACGTTCCTATGAGTCTTTTCTTACAATGAAGCATAAAAAAGTGTTGATTTTAACTCTTATCGTACTGACTGCGATTTTCAATTAATTCTTGATCTCTGAGTCTTGATGTTTACGTGTTTGGTGCATTCTACATAAATTCTTGATTAGGTCAACATTACTTGGCATATGTTTAAACAGAACACTTGCATTTATTTTATCCCATAAAATGCTAGAGCAAAAAGGCAGAAATATTTTCTCTCTGGTTTCTTCACATGGCAATGTAAGAAATTGAAACTTTGACTAAAAAAGAAGTATGGGTTGCTGTTCAGATGATCAGGACAAGTTTGCTTTGAAGGTCATACTAATAATACAAATTTAAGATAACCTATATCCTTAATGAGAACAATTAGCCAGTCAATTTGCTTTACTCTTACATCTGACCTTCTGAGGATGCAGTTATAACCTAACGCTTTTATTAGCTTTTGGTTTTTTTATAATGTACATATTAGAGTGACAATAAGTCACACACCATGGCCTAATGATGCTATTAAAATTCAACCCACTGCTCATAAAACAGTGTAAGTCTTTTTGCCCTTTATGGAAACCACATTTCTATGGATGTATCAGTTGGAGGTGAAGACATATAAAGGTGTCTACAGGCTCTTCTCAGCAGGTAAGTGTGATTCTTCAATATTCACTGACACCAACTCCTTCTGTGCCATTGGTTCACCGGGAGGTATGTGAATAGCAGAGATGGGTGAGTTTAGTCTTCATTGACTACTCCGGTTAAATCTTTACTTTTTTCATATATGTCTTACATCTGCTTTTGGGATGCATCTTCTCCAGCCTCTTCAGGAAACACACTTGGATCAGGTATTTGCTGAAAACCATCATATTAAATTTCTAATGACAAGACTCTTAAAAATAACCAAATACTTCTTAGACACAGTGAATGTGCCTACACACCTTCATGAAAAGAGCTGGGGGGAAGGTTTGATGTTTAACATCAGTGACATTTCAAATGTTTTCGTGTAGCAGAGCCTGAGAAATACTTTGAAAATCCTTTTTAATTTACATCTCACTAAAAACTGTATAGCTTACAGACAGTGTATGTTTTATGGTAAATGGCCTCAACTTACGCCTGTTAGCTCCATGCTGAAATACATTTAAAGACCAAATATATTTGTTTTCAGTTTTCATTTGGAGCTAAAATTGTCACACTCCTTTAAGATGGTATTTTTCATTTCAAGGTCAAAGATGGAATGTATTACTCTAAAAAGGCCCACACTATTTCTACAAAGTTCTACTATGCCAAGCACCTCACGTTTAAAAAGAAATCAGGTTACATCCATAAAAATTTTGTCTCTATTTATAAAGTATATTTTCTTGATTATTTGCTCTATCTAAATTCCCTCTAAAAACTGTGAGTTCATGTTTACGACTTTTTTATATGTGCAAATCTCCTTGGTGGATGAATGCATGCTCATCTTCTTAAATTAATTTTTTCTTTAATTCCTTATGCTATATTATTATATTTCCCAGATTACATGATAGAAAGGATACTATAATACATAATACCAGAAAACCATTGCATCTGTTTATTAGAAAGGAGATTTTGCACCAGCAGTATAGATGTGAGTATATTTGCACAGTTTCCTATTTCATTAATTATGTAGTATTCATACATTCATTCATTTGCTTTATCTTACAAAGATGTTATATGTAAGTGGGAGGGATATCTCTACTCCCAACTAGTAGGTATAGAAATTGTTGAATCTTTCTAATATTCACATTTTTTAAATATATATTTATTAGGTCATCTTATAGCAGATTATAGATAAATCTAAACATTTGGGACTTAAATAAGAAAAGAATTATTTCTCTCACACAGTTTAGATTTTGGAAGTCTACATTTGGTATGGAAACTTCATATTGTTTTCAGACCCCATGGTTTTCGTTTTACTTGCTATCATTCCTAAAACCTGTCTCCTGTCATCATGTGAGTTCAATGTGAGTGCTGGAAATTCTGATAAAAGAAAGAAATAACGTATCAGTATACTTATAATCATTGCTCAAAATTGAAGAACATGGACATGTACACTTGCAGACGAGGCTGGAAAATGTATTTTCACAGGATGACTGTGATGAGTGCAGATGAGGTATGGTGGGATGGTGGGGGGCAACTACAATTATTTTCCACGCAAATGAAATAGAACCTACGTATCTACATTTAGAATCTTCTGCTCTATTTGTTATGCTTCCCTACATTTTTCACAATTATTTTCTTCTCTGTGGATTAAAAGACTATAATTTATTTATACAAACTTTCATATAGCAATAGTTTAGGTAAAATAAAAATCAAAGAAAGAAAATTTAATAATAGCAGATATCTGAAAATAGTATATATTATTCACATCATATGTTATTTATATAATAATACATAATATGTGGATCCAATTACATTTGATATTTTATAATAGAAAGATGCAAAATAAGTAAGTGACCATAAAGGAATATTTGACATACTAGAAATAAAAATAGTTTGTTAGAATGAAACATTCTTGCTTTTCCATTTCCTTATTTTCAGGCAAACTTAAACTTATATTTTTATTTTTTAAAAATCAGAGCTAGATAAATAGTAAAAATACCAGAACACAAAAGTATAGAATAAATTATAAAATCTACTGTATATAGTTCAATGTCAATGTTCTATCCTTATTTCTGGATTACTTACAAAAGACCTATAAAATATTTTATGCTCAACTCAAGACTTGATATGATTAGAATCTTGTAAATATCAGACTTTAGTAAAATGGCAAAACAGCAAAAATGGTAATAACATTAATAGCCCAATTTAAGTAGTGGCAGTAATAATGGTTTTCAAATGCTAAATAATTTAAGTTAAAAAATCATTTTAGTTAAGAAAAAATTTCAAATGTGTTCAATTTTCTTTTAAGTGGGATATCTTTAGACTCTAATATATTTTCAGAGCAAATGATATTTCTTGTGTGTAAAAAAATGAGATTCTTCACAGTTTGACATTCCCCCAGGAATATTTTTCAAATCTGCTTCCTCCGTTAATACACTTATAAAAATAATATACTGTTATTTTCCTTGGGTACATTATCCAAAATATATTCTTAGTTATTAGTTATTTTTTCTTATACAAAATTATGTGAAGCACAAAATTTTAATTTTAAGGTTATAAAAATAACATTAAGATTTTTTTTTAAGGTTATAAAAGTAATCTCCAAGCCTGACATGCATTTTCCTTAAAGAAAGAGTATCATCATCTGGAGCAGAAAACTTCTTATGTTAACAGCTCATTAATGACATTTAGATATTAATTTAATTTAACACAAATTGAGCAATAAGGTTAACAAAAGTAATCAAGGTTATAATTTGCAATATTTATGTTAGGAGAGAATTAGTGGAAAATCTTGGAATATCATAAAGTCATTCTTAATCAACCTACTTAATTTGAAAGTTCAATCTCACTTTATATCCATCTAATACAATGAGCAATGGTTTAGACAGAATAAGGGAATAAAACCAGCTTTGATGTATGTCAAGAATACTCTTATTTTGTTATGGACAAACTTCTACTTCGGGTGGTGACAGAGTCCCTCATAAACCATTTATCCCTGCAATAACAGCAACAAAAACAGGATCAAATTTCTGAAATTCAGTCTGATGTCCTTTGGTAATTGCATATTACAACAACATTGATATACTTTTATATACCTATTACAGTGGTTAAAATCCAAGACTCTGACAACACCAAACGCTGACAATACTGTGGATCAGCACAAACTATCATTCTTTGCTGGTGGAAATATAAAATCGTAGCACTACTTTGGCTACTATTTTATATTGGCTGTTATCAAAGTAGAAAACTAGTGATGAGATTGTGGGATCAAATGGAAGGTCTACTTTTAAATCTTTGAGGATTCTCCATATTTCTTTCCCAAAAGGCTGTATTAGTTTGCAATACCATCAGCAGTGTAGAAGGGTTCCCTTCTCTCCACATCCACAAGGACATTTGGTGTAACAAACGTTGTACAGATGTTTGATGTAACAAATGTTGTACAAATGTTTGGGGTAAAAAATGTTGTACAAATGTTTGGTGTAACAAATGTACAAATGTTTGGTGTAACAAATTTGTTACACCAAATGTCAGGGTGGGTGGGGAGAGAAGGGAATGCTTCTACACTGCTGGTGGGATTGCAAACTAATACAGCCTTTTTGGAGAGAAAATGGAGACTCCTCAAAGATTTAAAAATAGACCTTACATTTGATCCCACAATTTCATCACTAGTTTTCCACCCAGGAGAATAAAAATCATTTTACTACACAGACATCTGAACCAGAATATTTGCTGTGGCTCAATCCATAATTGCCAAGTCGTGGAAGGAACCTGAGTGCTCTTCAACCCATGAATGGATTAACAAACTGTGGTATATGTATATCATGGAATACTTAGTATTCAGTCACTAAAAAAGATGGAGACTTTACAGCTTTTATATATACCTGGATGAAGTTCAAATACATCCTTCTTAGGAAAGTATCACAAAATGGAAAAATAAATATCCAATATATTCCATACTAAAATGAAACCAATATATAAACAATTACAAACTAAAATGAACAATAAAACACAAACATAGTTCAGGGCTAGAGGGAAGGGGGAGGAGACAATTGGCAGAAGGAAGGAGGGCCTGAGGAGGGGTCTTATCTAATGTGCACAAGGTGAGGGGGTTTAACAGGCACCCCTCCCCTGTGAGGGCCTCTTTTACATCGGGAACTTTACCCTGGAAGTGAGAACAATGTAACCTTAAAATCTGTAGCCTTGTATTCATTTGAAATAACAACAAATAAATAAAAGATAAATGGAAAAGAAAACTACCACTTACAGTCAACAGGAGCTATGAAATTTGCGTTACCTTCAGAACTGTTTCTAAATGTTGCTGATGAAGGGGTGGAAGGTGTGGAGTCTTGAAAAGGGTGGTGCTCAGACAGGGACAGGAGGAACTCTGCAGCTCTCGGCATTCTTTCCCTCTGTACCTGAGCCCCCTTCTCCTGTCTGTCATGTCTCCAGAACCGTGAACCTTGATGCTTTCACACGCATGAGGAGCCTCGGCTAGGTAGACATGAATACTGCTCTGATATGCAAGAGGAGGCTCACCATCTGCTTGGGGAAAGGAAACACAATTGCTAGTGGGTTACCTGACTTCCGGGGCACCTTGACCCTCTTGCCAGGGACACTGAAGACTGAGTCACCCAGCTTGCCTTTATAGAAACTGCTTGCTAATATGTCATTTTGATTCTGTCTTTTTCCAACCTTAAGCTTTGCCTGTCCCACATCCACGGCATGTTCTTGTCCCCACGCCTCTAAAAAAAATTATTATTATTATAATTTATGAATACCACATGAAATGACTAAATTAAGCTAGTTAATATTTCATTATCTCAAATACTTGCCATATTTTGTAGTGAGAATATTTACTCTTTTACTAATTTCAAAATGTCCAATATTCTAACGACAGTTGCCACACTGGGAAGCAGAAATCAAAAAAAAAAAGGAAAAGTAACAGTTCCTTCTGTTGGAGATTGTATGCTCCTTGACCATGATCTCCTAAGTACCTCTAGCATTCAACTTTTGTAAGGATTATTTTACTCCATTAAAAATACGTCAGTTTTTTTTTCTCTGAAATACTCTCTGCTGCCTAATGACAGTTATGCTTTTTATCCATAAGTAGAAGCCGAAAGAGATGAAAAATAAAAAGATATATATTTCAATGATTGTTTCATCATAATATAAAAGGATTTCATAGGCTCATTAAATTATTCTCAAATTTGTCTGCTTTCCTACTGACATTTCTGTTTTGTTTTCTTTTCTCTTCACGTGTTTTCCCATCACAAAAGAAGTAATATACTTTTTTCTATCTTCTCAGAGAAACCAAACTTTTTAAACTACAAAACTATGACAATTTAAAAAATTAATTTAAATATAACATTACCTGAACATTGTTTTATGAAAACATTGTTTCATGAATTTATTTTAATAAGATGCAATTCTCGGAGCACTTGTATTACTATTGACAAATAAAATTTTTCTAAACATGGATGTGATAGTTTAAGGATATATCGACTTGAAGTTTTAGTAGCTATTACCAAATGGTGCTGCTCAATGACTACACAAATGTGTATTTTTAACAACTTTGATGAATGACTAATTTCTTGTGCCCGTAAAAGCATTCTGCATTTTGAGTTATTTAAATTACATTTTTTGTATGATAGAGATCAGATTATTTTTCCTTGCTTTATCTATTTCCTAGTATCTTAACCATCATTTAATTTTCTGTGCTATTATAGGCATTAAACAAAATCATATTTCAATCTCAAAACCAAGAAACATTGACATAGTTGAATTTTAGGGAGAATAATATTGTCACTGGTCTCCAAGTGAAGAGGTTTTGTTTTGTTTGTTTTGAGACAGAGTCACACTACATTGCCCTCAGTAGAGTGCCGTGGCATCACAGCTCACAACAACCTCCAACTCCTGGGCTTAAGCAATTCTCTTGCCTCACCCTCCCAAACAGCTGGGGCTACAGGCACCCGTCACAATGCACGACTTTTTTTTTTTTTGCAGTTTTGGCCAGGTCTGGGTTTGAACCCACCACCTCTGGCATATGGGGCCAGCACTGTACTCCTTTGAGCCACAGGCCCTGCCCCAACGCCTGGCTATTTTTTTGGTTGCTGGTCTTATTGTTGTTTAGCAGGCCCTGACTGGGCTCGAATCCACCAGCCTCAGAGTTATGTGGCCGGCACCTTATTCACTTAGCTATAGGCGCCATGCCAATAGTTTTTTTTTTTTTTTTTTCAAGTTTTTGGTGTTCTTCACAGAAATGCATTTTAGGATGTACAATTTAAGCCAAGAAAGCAAAATATTATTGAAAGTACTGTTAGGAAAGAAAATGCACAGGCTCAGAAACGGCCAGCTTCCCTGAAAGGAGAGAAGGTGGTCTTAGAAGTTTTATGGCCTCCCTGAGGGACGGGACGAAGATTCAAGAACAAGGGGTTGACTTTTACTAAAAATTTGTAATTGTAGGAATAGGGATTATTCCCATTTTCATACTTTAGATGGTTGTTTTGAAACTATCATGATGATTTCAAGGACAGAGACATTTCAAAACCACAATGTAAATGACATTGTAATTAGCTCAAATGGAGGGTACCAGAGGTAGCTGGCCAGTAGGGCTAGGCTGTTTCTCCTCTGCAGTTATAAACCCATCTAGTAACTTGTGTTTAAGATTCACTTTAATACCTGTGCCCAATCTTCAAGCACTGCACCCTTTTAAGCCCTGTCTCCTAGATTCCTACTCTAACAACATTACCCCTATTCAATAACAAAGACACTAGAAAAGAAGGATGCATAATTGATTGCCAATTTATAAAACATTTATTAAGTAGATGACTGATAATAATGATTATGTCTAAAAGGAATCTTTGTAGGAAAAGGACTTTCAAAATTTATTTGTTTGGATGAAAATTTATTTATTCCTAAAAATAATATTCAGTAATAATCATTGGCCTCCATGGTCTTCTTTAGACTTGTATATGAACCTGCTCACTAAAAGTATAGTATGACTTAATGATTACTGACCCAGAAGCACTAATGCATCTCCCTTACTGCTGAATTCATTACTAGGATACATCTAGTCAATGCAAAACAAACAAACAAACAAAAATTCTGGTATAAAAACTGTTGATCTCTGTTAACCTATGGTGCAGTAATCTGTGAAAATTAATTTCCATATATCTAATTATTACCATATATTTGCTGATTAACTTAGATCACAACTTTTTGAATTTAAAATGTCAGAGATTCTCTCTATAAAGAAAATATATTTACATATTTTACCTTAATTCTATTATTAATCTAAGAGATAAAAATGTTAAATTTATATTCCACCTACATAAAAGTCATAATCTGTATGCCAACATTAGTATTCTGGGCATGGAGAAATACAGAGGAGTTAGTTCATTGCAGGTTATTTTCTAGTCACTACACCCATATGCAAATGTACATTTAAGTATATCTCAAGTATGGTTCTAGTGCTTATGCAAGTGGTTGCAAAAATTATCAATATTTATTTAATAAAACAGATGAAAATAGAAAATTGGCAAGAGAACGCCTAACTTAATTTTCAAAAAATAATTTTTTAACTTAAATATTTATTTCTACACATCCATAAATGGATTATACCAACATTGTACTTTTTATATTTGCATGTATTTTCAACATATTATAGAGTCAAAGTCATCTATAATTTAATAAGCTGTAAATGTTAGTTGAAAGTTAAAAAATGTATTTAGGTGACTTTTAATTTCACTTTTAACCTGGATTTACAGAAGAGTTGGAAGTGTTGAATATTCTCTGGAACCTAAAATAGAAGTTTATCTCATGGAATAAGAACATTTGACTTTTCATAATGTGGTTGAAATAACTGAATTATTAGGAATTTTTCATAAGATGCATTTTAGCCCTTATTTGTTCTTTGTTTTAAATAATCTCAAATATCTTTCCATTGTGCTCTTTTTGCCTTAATAATCATTCACATCTACCAAAATTCAACATTTATTTATAAACCTGATTGTCTTTTTGTCATAATGAAAGATGATAAACATTGATCAGAACAATGACATTTTTAACAAAAGTACATTTTGGATTTCTATTCGCACTTGATAAATGATATTATTTTAGTGATTCATTATAATTAAAATTTTGCCACATATAAATATGAATATTATATATACCTTAACTTTTATTTGTAAAAGGGCGTTTAGGACCTTAACATCAGACATACAAGGGTTGTCTAGAGAATATCCATCCATGAAAAATACTCTCCAGAAAGCCCTTGTATTCTAAGGCAGTCCCCAAGTTATAAACATCCAACTGATGAAAACGCAGAGTTATGAATGAAGGCTCCTACGCTAATTCCTAGAGGTGCAAACATTTGGCTGATACACAGCGCATGCTTACACACAAGCTATTGAGGAAATGAGTCAATGTACCTCTTCTAACTTAAATCCAAATTCAACTTAAGAACAAACTACAGAACCTATCTCTTTCATAACCTGGCGAGCACCTGTATTTTTGGGTGATATAACTAGAAAGTGAATTATGTAGAAATATGTACATATGAAATCACTGCTGGAAATTTTATTGACTCTCCCACTAATATGACTATAAGATATGTAACAGCAAGTAAGGATTAGTGGGTCTTGTCCTTACACCTGTAAATACACATGTAAATCAAAGAGAGAGACCTATCTTTACTTTTAAACATTGCAACACTATGTGTACTTAAATGGAGAACTATTATTTCCAGTAAATGTCTAAAATTAAGGTGTAGAATATTAGAGATTCAGGTAATCTCCCCTTAATAGATATTACAGCATTATACATCTTCCTTATTCTCAATTTCTGAGAATTTCTCTACCCTATAAATGATTTCTGCTCTTGTTAATAGATGTCACCGAGGGCTTCTTATTCAGCACCCCAATGCCATGCAACCCTAACTGGCTTAATGTCTACTTGTTTTTCAAAGTCTAGTACAAATGATACACTTTCCTGAAGCTTTTCCAAAAAGCACCATTAACAGATAAAATTAGTTACTAGTAACACCCGAGGTGTTAAATATATGCTAAGATAGTCCCAACTTTTAATCACTGTAGAATTACACACTAAATACATTTAACATGTAATCTGCGAAATTTCTATATGTGTGTAGTAGAATTATTTATCATATGTAGTCCTTGATTAATATGTTGGTAAGATTTTCAAAATGGTTATTCCAAAATAAAATAGATTCCCCTTAGCACAAGCAGATTCAGGTGTCTCAGAGCTGAAGAAATTGTTTGCTTTTCCAGTGAAAAGTAGACCATAAGGATGATACTATCAGAGAGTTACTAGATATTCCATCTTAATAGAACCATATAAAAGACAGAGTGCTCTAGCTAAACAAAAATATGGCATAGTAGATAAAGAAAATATACAAATTGATGTCCCCTTTAACGTGTGAAGTTTCATAATGTAATCCCTATTTGGTAAGAAAAACACCGCTGAGTCATAGTCTCCCTATGGGAAGACAAAAGCTGTCAGAAAGTCAAGAAAAATTTTCTCTGCCAAAGTGAAAAATGAAGAAATACCTTGTCAGCTTCCTTTTTGGATTTAGCCTTTTTTTTTTTAACAGAGAAAACAGAAAATTAGTTAGAAGTATTTAACACTATCATTTGACTGATGTTATTTGCTACTTATTTCAATGTCCTATTTCATGCAAAATTCATTCTAAGATTTATTTCTAAACATTTTATATTTATTGCAATTTTAAAATGAGTATTCTTAAATACATTATGTAAACTACACAACCTTTTTTGTCAAAAATCCCTTTTTTCAGAAGCTATCATATAGTGCTCATGTTTTTATTATTCAACATATTAATTTCAAATGACTTTTTTTTTTAGCCTTTGCCTTCTAAAATTTTCCCGTTGCCCTTCCAAAGCAATGTCTTTTTGGCAGTCCCTCTCAAAAAAGTTTTGATTAATTTATGAATGGGCATCATGCCATGTAAATAGATAGGGGGTAAACAGTATATCTATCATTACAGCCACTGTATTTGTATGATTCATTATTTCCCTCTAAGTAACCATATCAATGTACATATTGAGCCATGCACAACTAGTACATAAACTCTTTAATGAGGAACAAGGACTTTTGGAACCTGCTGCAATTTTTTCAGGCCAAAGGGATAATGTGCTATTCACTAAGAAAGCTTAATAAATTAGATGAGTTCAAAAATATGCACTCTACCAATCCATTTGGAGAGTAGTAATGACAGTCAAGGCAGTTTAAATCTCAATGCATTGTTTTATTTCTTCTTTAATCAAGTATTAAGGTCACATCATGTTTGGCAGTGTGATATACATTTTTTGTATATGTTATCTCATTTAGTAGGCACACAATTTAATTTAGCAAATGTTATTCCTATTTTTAACAGATGAGGAACACTGGCGCATAGAATAGTCCCTCTTCTTACTTGGTAATTCCAACTATTTTTCTATCTGTCATTGTTTGTAGGAATTTATCTTTGCACTGTGTAAATCTGGCAGTCAGCTTCTAATGGACAGCTTGGATTTATTTTCAAATCAAAATAAGTGAATAAGTGTAGATAAACCATCTTTGGGTGATGCTGATGTTGCAGGATAAGATTCTCCACAATGGAGATTTTGGTTCATAGAGAGCTGAGCAAAATGTCTTGGGGAAAAGTCACAAATATCTTCTGTAGGAACTTCTTGACCTCTGAGATGATGATATATAGTAAGGACTCAGTTTGGTCCAGTAGGGAGTGTTCAGGTTCCTGTTTCTCGTCCAGGTGAAATCCTTGAAGAATTTCTCTTGACACTCAGATTATGTAAATACAGACCAGGGTAAAACAACTCTACCTTTTTCCTTCCCAGCTATTGAAAGAGATTGAAGTCTAGGAACCATAATTTAGTCTTCAAATCCTTTCCCTGGCAAAGTTCTTTAGCCAGTTCTCTTCATGATCATTCTTGAATCCCTTTAATAATAATAATAATAATAATAATAACAAAAAAACAGTATCCAAGCAGTGTCTTACCTCTAGTTTTCTGCATGCTATGCTATAAAGATCAGTAGAGTACAAGGAGATAGAAGTTAAACCTACTTCCTCCTACACAATAAAAAATCAGTGAGATAGGAGACACTCTAAAGGTGAAATATTAGTATTATAAGGTGAAATATTTTGAAGTTCTACCAAACATTAAAACATCAACCCATTTTTAGACTAAATATAGAAATGTCTATATAGTGCCTTATCCACATGAAATGCAAATCTGAGTAGAATAATTAAATAATAGTATTTACATGAGATGAACAATGTATGTAGGACAGAAAGCCTAGTTTGTGCATCTTGAGCACTAGTAGTGTGAAGAGGCAAATGTTCCATCTTCCCTTCCTTTTAACAGCAATAGCAATAGCTAACTCATTCTCAATTTTCTCCACTGTCCAGTGCTTTCAATTAACTATAAAGTGTCAAGCTCCCAAAGCGTGAGGATTCCCAAATCTTGGTTGAGAAGGAGAAAATTAATTTTGCCATAGGTTGAAAAGGTGTCAGTTGATGGGAGACTGGGAATCGATGATCAAAATCGCTAATTATATGTTAATTTTTTTCTGTAAAAATTCAAAAGACATTTAAGATAAACTGATTTGGGATACATATAGACTATGTGTCAATGGAATTAAATAAGGATGCATTAGGTGACAATAACTTGAGCTATTTGGGATAAATATTAAATTCAATTGAAGTCTTCATTGTCTTATAATAAAATGTTTTAATAGAAAATATAAAAATATAAAAATAAAATGTTTCCAAAAATAAATAAATAAATAAATAAAATGTTTCAGTACTTCTCAGTGGCCAGCATTTTGCACAGACCCATTAGAGTAGAGTTGGTAGATACAGACACTATCATATTTTAATCCAAACATTTGGTCATAGCCTAACTTCTAAACACATTTTTATTGCATCATAAATCTCACATAGTTTAATCTCAACTTGGCTGAATGGTAATTAAGAAAATAATACTGTGATCAGTGCACTCGTGTTTGAAAAAAAGATATTTTAAATAATTTGGCTAATCACTGTTTTGGCACCATAGCAAATGTAACATCAGTTAATGAACTAAGCTAAAATGAGCTTTTGAATAATAAATCAAAAACTTATTAATTGAGGATTATTTTGTGGAGAAGAGGGGAAAATTCACCTTCTTCGCAGTAATATGCATTAATTATATATTTTTCAAAGACAAAGCAATATAGTGCTTAGTATCAACAAGTGTGTTATTCTATGATGTGTTCTTAACCTATTATAGCCCATAAAACTTAAATATGAATAAGGTATTTTATACTTAAATCAGGTTTTAACATCATGTTTTAATATATAATTTTTTAAGCCTGCTTTTTTAGTTAGAGTGATAGTAGAATAGATTCCCTTCAACGTGCCTTACTCCACTTCAGACTACTTCACTGAAGTGAACTGTAGAATGAAGAGATGACCTTTCCTTATTCAGGGGCCACTTAATTATGGTTAAACTTTGTTTTATTTTATAATATGCTAATAGTAATAAATATATTTTTATTACATATGTAATATGTTCCATATATATACATATATTAATATGTAGCTACATGCATGTAATCACACTTCTTATAGATAGGATAGACAAATTATGTGTATATATGCATATACAGATTTTGTGTATGGGTGCATATGGACAAATGTGTATAAATAGAGAAACACGTGTAATAAAGATATGAGGAAATGAGTACGGATAGAAAAACAGAGACCACACCTTTTCTCAACAAAATAATCCTCAATTAATAAGTTTTTGATTTATTATTCAAAAGCTCATTTTAGCTTAGGTCATTAACTTATGTTACATTTGCTATGGTGCCAAAAAAGTGATTAGCCAAATTATTTAAAATTTCTTTTTCAACACGAGTGTGATGATCACAATATTATTTTCTTAATTACCATTCATCCGAGTTGAGATAGATAAACTTGACCACACACTCTTTCCTTGGCCGTTGATTTCATATTTTCATAAGGCTGAAATTTCTCAACTAAAGTGTAACCTAATCACATGTACCCTCATATTAATCCATAATTAAAATTTTTTTTCATCAACTCATGCGACTAATTTGGAAGCACTTGCAGTTTACCTCATATATCAATCCTTCTCTTGCCATTCTTCAGTTTCTTTATAAAATCATATTTTTTAGTATAATTATACATACTACATTACCCACTTTTCTTCATTTTTCTCCTTATTTAGATTTATTTCCATACTTTATTATTGCAAAAATATGCTTTGAAATATATTAAATTTCCCTGTGTCTATGCTCTTCTGTAATACTTACAAAATAAAGTACATTCATTTGGACAGGATACTTTGAGAGATAAATGTAATCCAAATTATCAGTTTAGTACTAGAGGTCTGTAAACTAGTTTATTGATCTGTTCAGTGTTCTATTTTATTAAATACACTTTGTTTTTTATTTTTTGTAGAGACAGAGTCTCACCTTATCGCCCTTGGTGGAGTGCCGTGGCATCACACAGCTCACAGCAACCTCCAACTCCTGGGCTTAGGCGATTCTCTTGCCTCGGCCTCCTGAGTAGCTGGGACTACTGGTACTCACCACAATGCCAGGCTAGTTTTCTGTTTTTGCAGCTCGGCCCATGCCGGGTTTGAACCCACCACCTTCAGTATATGGGGCTGGCGCCCTACTCGATGACCCACAGACACCGCCCAGTAAATATACTATTGTTGAACACAATCCTGCTTATTTTGTTACGTGTTGTATATATGTTCTTTTGTATTACAATTGCACAGTTAAATAATTATGACAGAGACCTTATACACAACAAAGCCTAAATTACTTCCTGTCTTGCTTTTTAACTTTTTTCAGAAAAAGAACAGCACCTACAACTGGCTGATCACAATTGAAATTTATTTTCTGCTCACAAAATATTCTTGAGTAGGCATGTGTTTCATTTGTTATTTCTCTTGTCATGTAGTTCATTGGTCTCTCTGTCATCTTCATCCTGTGGCTTCCAGAGTTGCCTTGACATATTTATCCCAATTGGATGAAAGAAGAATGAACCAGAGGAGAGGAAGGGAATGTTTCATGTTTCAAGTCTGAACTTTCCTAAGATAAATTTCACTCACATTTTTTAAGGGAGCAGGGTCCTAGTAATCAATAGTTGGCTATGTCTAGATGCCAGGAAGAGTGAAATAGCAGCCCGGTTATTCATCCAGGAAGAGAATACGGGTTTTACTGAAAACGAGATTGGCGGGATTTGTCATAGTTGTTTATGAGAATTCCCATTCTGGAAGAACTCAACAATATGATTTTCCTAGGCCTTCTACTGAAGACTCTAATGATACTGTAGAAATCCACAAAACATGATTAATTTTTGCCACATCAGTCACAAGTAGGATCTCAGTTTGGTCTAGAAATCATCTTATAATTTTCCAGTGAACTCTCCTAACTCCAAAATAGCAATTTTTTTTCTCTGTTTACTTAGTCCAGCGATTCACGTCTCCTTTACCAGTATCACTCCCTCTACATTAGGTGACTTAATCTCCAGCTACAAGAGAAAATAGAAGCTTCCAGATTATGATCAGGCTCTCAAACTTTTGTACCAGTTATATCAGTTTACCTGTAACTGCAGCTGTCCTTTTCTCCTCTCTGTTTTTGTAAGATAATTGTCCATCCTCTCATTAAAGGATGCAAGTCAGCCTTGTACTGGAGCTCATACGTTTTAATTTGTTAAGAATGTTGCATAATTTTTTAATCCCTCAGTTTTCTGTTATTTAAAATAATTTTTTCTCAAGTTATAATTCCTCTTGGGATATTCTATTGTATCGTAACTGAAATAAAATAAATCAAATTATTCAATCATTACCTAAAGTATTTTCTCCATTTTATATGGTCTCTAATTGACGTCATTTTTCAAAAACAAAGCTTAATTCACTGCTTGCTGTTTACATGATTTTAGCCACCACAATAACTAAATGGTTTATTTTTAATTAGGCATTTCCTTCTCTATTATCTGCTGCAGATTGTGTATCCTGTTGTTAAAACCACACTATGACCTTTCGGCTTATTTTATTCATACTTTTTCTTCCAATGTCCCCTACGTCGACAATGCCATGAACCCATTCACCTGATTGAAAACCTGCAAATCTAGGGAACATCTCCACATATTCCATTCTTTGCCCACTACTTCCATAACATGTTAATTAAAAAAATTAACATCCAGATATATTATCCCCAAATACTTCAAATTCTTTACAAGCCTTTTCTCTTCTTACTAGCTCAGACCGTCATCATTTACTTGAAATAATATAATAATAATATCTGATAAAAACCATTAGTAAACTATCCCTTTCAACTTCTTTCCACAATACAGACAGAGCAATAGAATTAGCATGCAATGATAATTGTTTTTATTATGCACTTCTAATTATTACCCCTTCCACATTACACAAAATGCTCAAGAGCAAGTTTTTTCCTGTGCTATTATGATGCTATTATGATGGGAAAGATTATTTACACTCTCAGTAGTCAATCTACCTTTTATTTTGAAATTCATCCCTTGCAAGCCCCCTATATTCCAGCTTCATGGACCTGTTTTATTCCATGGCCCCCTTTTCTGGTTTTTATTTTATTTCTTTTCTTTTCTTTTTCTTTCTTTTTTTTTTTTTTTCAGTTACCACCTACCAATTTCCTCTGAAGAGTTTAACTCTGTTCATCTACCAGAACACAGTTCTAATATCATTTCCTCAAGCTTTAATATAAAGCTTTTATTTTATTTTATTTTTTACTTTCAGGTTGTTGTGAGGGAACAAACAACCAGGTCATAATTTATTAATTTGTTAAGTAGATTGTGTTCCAACCCAAAAGATGTGCCACACACCCCCTGCCTTGTGCCCTTTAAAGTGGAAGCACACCAATCTCCCTCCTTCACTTCCCCCTCTCCTTCCCCCTCCCCCCAACTTGAATAGAATTAAACTTTTCTTCTATGTGAGTGTGTATTAGATCGTCCACTGACTTCATAATAAAATTGAGCACATTGGATACTTGCTTCTCCATTCTTGTGATACTTTACTAAAAAGAAGAATGTGTTTCCCCTCCATCCAGGTTAGTACAAAAGATGCAAAGTCACCATCTTTTCTCATGGCTAAGTAGTACTCCACGGGATACATGCACTACAGTTTCTTAATCCATTCCTGATTTAATGGGCATTTAGGTTGTTTCTAGGTCTTGGCGATTGTAAATTGAGCTGCGATAAACATTTTAGTGTAAATGCCTTTATGATAAAATGATTTTATTTCTTCTGGGTAGATGCCTAGTAGTGGGTTGAGGGGTCAAATGGAGGTCTAATTTGAGTTCTTTAAGGACTCGTCATACTTCTTTCCAAAGAGGCTGTATTAGTTTGGAGTCCCACCAACAGTGTAAAAGTGTCCCCGTCTCTCCACACCTGCACCAGCATCTCCAGTTCTGGGACTTTGTGATGTGGAGTATTTTCACTGAGGTTAAGGAATATCTCAGTGTGGTTTTAATTTGCATTTCTCTAATTATTGGGGATGATAACTATTTTTTTAGTATGCTTGTTAGCCATTCATCTACTTTCACAAAAAAAAGATCTGGTCATGTCTCTCGCCAAGTGATAGATGGGACTGTTTACTCTTTGTTATTGATTAATTTGAGATCTCTATATATCCTAGGTATCAAGGCCTTTCAGATTTGTAATACACAAGTATCTTTAGCCATTCTGAAGCACATCTGTTTGCTTTAATTCTTATGTCTTTAGCTGTGCAAAGGTTTTTCAGTTTCATTCAGTCCCATTTGTCAATTTTTGTTGTTGTTGTGATTGCTGCTGAAGTCCTCTTCATAAAATCTTTCCCCAGGAAACCATCTTCAAGAATTTTTCTAACACTTTATTCTAGGAATTTTTATCATTTCATGTCTTAGATTCAAATCTTTTATTTCAGCAAGAATCAGTTTTTGTAAGTGGTGAAAAGTGTTGATACAACTTTAGTTTTTTACATGTGGTTATCCAATTTTCTCAGCACAATTTATTGCATAGGTGTTCTTTTCCTCTGTTTTTTTTAGTCAAAGATCAGATGCCCTTAATAAACTGGTTTCAGCTCTTGGTTCTACATATAATTCCGTATATCTATGCTCTATTTTTCTGCCAATAACGTGCTGTTTTAATCATTGTAGACTTCTGATATAACCTAAAGTCTGGAAGAGTGATGCCTCCTAGTATAGTTTGTATTACTAAAAAATGCCTTGGCTGTATAGGTTTTCTTTTTTGTTTTTCTACTTCCATACAAAATGAAGAACTATTTCTTCCAATTCCTCAAAGTATGATGTCTGTATCTTGATGGTTATTGCATTGAATCTGTAGATTGCTTTGTGTATTATAGACATTATAACAATGTTTATTCTTTCCAGCTGTGAGCATGGTGTGCTCTTCCATTTGCTGATGTCTTATGCTATTTGGGGCTTCGTAATTCATAGAGGTCCTTCACATCTTTTGTTGAGTATAGTCCTAGGTATTTCATTTTCTCTGAAACTACCATGAAAGGAATACCTGTAATTTGTATGTTTGAACACTTCATAAAGTCCCTTAATTATCTGAATCAATATTCTGTTTTCTTACTCTTCTTTTCTGCCTCTTTAACTCTCCAGGTTAGCTCAAAAGTTTTATTCCCTACCTCTGAGATTCTTTCTTTTCTTGGTCTAATCTGTTATTTATTTTCTGTTACATCTTTAATTTCCCTGATTGACTTCATTAGGTTCTTTAGTTTTGCCATATCTTTTCTTTATTCTTCAACCTGTTTGTCCATTTTTAATTCCGCTTTTTTACTCTCTTGTTAATTCCTTTTATTGTTTTTGACATTCATATTTTAAATTCTTTTTCTGTAATTTTCATTAATTTTTATTTTTGAGACAGAGTCTCAAGCTATCACCCTGGGTAGAATGCCATGGCTCTCAGCTCATAAAATCCTCAAATTCTTGGGCTTAAGCAATTCTCTTTACCTCAGTCTCCCAAGTAGCTGGGACTACAGGCACCCGCTGTAGTGGGTTGCCAAAAAACACCCAGCTATTTTTTGCTTGTAGTTGTCATTGTCGTTTGGCATTTCCAGGCTGGATTTGAACCCACCAGTTCCAGTGTATGTAGCTTGAATCCTAGCCATTGTGCTATAAGCGCCAGGCTAATTCTTTACAAGTATAATCCTCTGTAGGATGTTCCTCATGATCCCTTGAGAGGTTGCTCTTTTTTTTTTTGCAGTTTTTGGCTGGGGCTGGGCTTAAACCCATACCTGTTGCATGTGGGGGTAGAACCCTACTCCTTTGAGCCACAGGCACCGCCCTTATTTTGTTTTTTCATGCTGGCTGGATTTTTCTATTGGTTCCTCCTCCTGTGTATTTTATTCTTATTTGCTTCCTTCCCCTACTTTTTCCTTCTTATTACATATTTCACTTTAAATTTCCTTGTCTCAGAGCTTAGTGTTGAAGTGGTTTTTAGTGTACGGCCAAAAAGACAAATGTAAAGAGCAAGAGGAGAGAAAAAAAAGAAAAGATAAAGCGAGGGATGGGTAAAAAGATAAAAAGAAAGGGGATGGAAGGAAATAATTGAAGTAAAGGAGAGAAACAGAACAGTTAAGAGAGAAAGACAGCATAGGAGAACCAGTGGTGTTTAGTGGGGTGCTTTAACAACACCCATAGCTCCAGGACTTTGGGGAGAAAGTCTAGGCTGATCCCTCTAAGTTAGGAACATGTTATCAGCCTGAACAAAAGGAAGACCCCCAAACACTGCCAAATATAGAAAGAAATGAGGAGAATGTCACAGTACGGACCTACAATTCTCTTTTTCCACAAGCCAAAGGTAGGACCCAAAACCATGAGCACATGGCCTCTTTTAGGCAGACCAATGACATATCTGCCATTCAGACCACTGCTATGACCACCAAGCCCTCAGAGAAGACAAAATAAATGGAAAACTATAAAAATAAATAAAAATATAATTATATAAGATAAAGACTAAAAACAAACAAGAGATATCTTAGCTATTGTATGAGAAATTTATGTGGGAAAGATGAGTAAAGTAGAAAAATATCTTCTAAAAGAGAAAAAAAGGAGAGAAATAAAAAAGGCAGAAAAAATAAACAGGGCTGAAAACCCGTAACAAAATTAGAGGAGCCCTTGGTATTGATAAAAGTAAAAGTGAAAATAAATGAAAGTACAACCTAACCTACCCCTGCCCCAAAATAAGTTTAACAAAACATAGCAACAATAGAAGAGGAAAAGAGAAGGAAAAAAACTAAGGGAAATAATTTTTAAAAGCACCCAAATATATAAAACAATATGTGCGTGTATGTATTTCAATATATTGAAAGTATATATACTTATCATTTCAATATTTTGAAATAATTGAAAGTACTGTTGTAGTGTTAGGAGACAGAGAACACAGGCTGGATGTTCTCTATGTGATGGAGAAGCTGCTGTCTAGTTGCAAAATAGACCAGATATTGTCTTCCTGACTTCTTTGTCCTCAAACTAAGCCTGTTTATTTTATCAACATTCAGTCCCCATTGGACTGGGGTCCCAAACCTTTTGCCAGACCTCCCAGCATTTCCATCAGACAGTATCACCTGACAAGATGGCAGTATCCCTGGGGTGTAGGGTCACTCAGCTCATTGCAAGAATGGCCACTTAGGCTCAGCAGGTGCTCCCAAGTTGGCTGTGCACTAGGACCCTGCGGACTCTTTCTTCCTCCTGCATGGATGTCTTGTCACAATGGCAGTGCCTTGCCAGTAGCCAAGCTGATGGGAAAATCACCCCATCCAGCATTCACTTCCAGCCGCTGGATGCTGTTCTAGCGTATGAGTGCCCTGGCTGCTCCAGCTAGCAGCCCAGTCCAAAACTGAGATACTGCAGGACACCCTTTTGCCATCTTCAGCCCTCTGCCAGAAACTGGCCAATTGGTTGGCCTTGGCCCATACCAAGCACCTGCCTTTTGCTTTGGTTTTCCTCAGCTCCAGACCTCCTCATTGGCTCCTGAAGTCTCCTGCTGCTTCACTGTGCCCCTGCGGAGAAGTTTCTGTGCAGATTCCCCCAGCTAGAGAAGTCCACTTTTTCCTGTGTCACCAAGTACTCAGTAAGCAGATGTCTCTAATCTGCCATCTTTCACTTGCTCCCAAGCTTTGGGTTTATTTCATTTGGGCTCCCTACTTCGCCATAGCACCTTTTTCTTATCCTGTGTAACCTTTGCTAGAGGTGCCATTTGCTTTAGTGTGAACATTACTTATGTACTCACTCAATTCGTGTATTTTTAAATTGTAGACTGTGAACTCTGGAAAAGCTAGAACTTTATCTAATTTTACTATCTATTGTATCATGGAAGCTCAGATCAGTGCTTGAAATTGAGTAACATATGAAAAAAAATAGCATTTATTTTGAAAACTATCTCACAAATAATCTGATGACTAAAACCAAAGAAACTTTAATGGCAGAAAATCTTTTGACTTTCAACCCTGAATTTCTTACTAGATATCCAGGTATTTGCCACTTTTAATAATAAAGAAAATAAAATGTCGTAAAAGGCAGTGAATTCCATGTTTATAGCTTCTCTAATTTATTGCCTCAGTCTTTCCTGTGATTAATTCTTCTTTGGAAACTGCTACTCCAACTACATTGTGGTTTTGTACGTGTAAAACAGTGTCTGCTTTATTGACTACATCATCTATTTTTATATGCAAATGCGGTTTTGTTTTCTCTACAAGTCTTACCTTTCTAATGATATTTAGTGTGGCCTAGAAATTTTAAAGATAGAATGTAAATATTTATTTAATTTAAATTGTTATTGAGATACTTATAGATTCGCATGCACAGGTAGGAAATAACACAGAAAGAACCCCTGTGCACTTTCTAGGCTTTTTCCAGTGGCAACATTTCAAAACCGTAGTACATTATTACAATAAACATAATACTTTTTATATGCTAGCTGATCATTTATATCTTCCTTTGAAAAAAAATGTGTGTTCATGACCTTTGCCTACTTTTTTCATGGGGTTATTTGGTTTTTGGTACTATTCAACAATTTAAAAAAAGAATGCAGTCATGCCTTTTTTAGCAATATGTATGAAACTGGAGGCGACCATTGTATTAAGTAAAATAACTCATAAACAAAATGTCTAATATAGCAGTGAACACACCAGACACGAACTAGGTATAGTTTGGAGATTCACAAGCATGATAAGGTGGGAGCCGGGCAAGGGATGAAAAATCACATCTATTGTCATAATAAGGTGGTTTTGGAATAGCAGAACTACTTGACAAGAGGATTATTAATATCTTTGGGTAGTTTGTATGTGCAAATCAAGAATTTTCTTTATATACTCACTGAGATGACAGAAAAATCAACTCACAGGAAGTTCATCTTTTCCTCTCAACAATATTGTATCAATAGCTCAAAGGATGCAGGCCATCACAGGTCACTATTTAACAAACTTGCTGATGTCAGAGACCAGTTTTCAGGTCCTTTCTTTCCATTTTAGGACAGGCTCTTATTCAGATTTACTACGCAAGTTCCTAAGAATTACATCAGGGCATTATTGCATAAATAGAGATTTAGTTATTTAGTTTTTTTCTTGTATATTTTGATATCTACCAGCTTCCACTGACTTTTTCTAGCAGTCAATGCTCCATAAATTTGTAGTTTGATTATAAACCATTTAGACAGAAAAGATATATTCTGTTAAAAGTATTTCATAGGTAAGAAATCTCCCTTAGAATTACATGTCAGAAGGAGGTCAGATTAGCATGTTTACAAAGGAATTTGACAAAATCATCATTTTATTTTTCTTCATTTTGTTTATGAGCATTTCTAGTGGAGAGAAATTGGTTGAGTCTAGATTTTTGCCCTTTCAATCACATCTATATTCTTAGTTTGGATTACCCTAAAAGTATTTTTATGGCGTATTTGTAAAAAATATATGTGTGTGTGTGTGTGTGTATATATATATGTATGTATATATTTTTTTCTGTACTTTTCATATGCACTAGAAAAAATGAAAACGACCTCCCGTCAGTAGATTATCTTTCTGGTGCTTTTATGTCCTCGTAGATTTTACTCTGCCTTCTACAGAAAGAAAAATCATAATTTTCACCATAAAGATTATTTTCAATCTTCCCTCCCACCTCCCATTACTTTCCATTGACTGGCCTCATTTGCAGTCTTGACCTATACCTAATGTAGATACTATCCTTTCTTATAGTTATGTTTTCTTTTCTGTGGTCATGTCTTTGAGTAACTGTGATACATAGCCTATATTTGTAACCTACTAGAACTTTCATTAGGAAACTTATTTTACAGACTATTTTCAGTTAGTATTTTATATGTACTTTACAAAATCTAAATATTCAGCGAGGGTAGTAAAATAGGACAAAATAAGTTAAACTATTTTAAAAATAGATGGGCATAAATATGAAAACTTAATCATTGTTGGCAATGCCCCTGAAAATGACTAAGACAAAAACAAACTAAACAATAATTTTTTAAAGAGGTAGAAAATGATACCGAAAATAAAATAGGTTTTGGGAAGTCAGAGTCACATGCCAACTTGAATCCCATATTAAGTTAAATGCACTCTTTATATGAGTACTATGACATACATTATTGCTCTCATGATGGTGACAAAGTAGCTTAGCTTAGAAAAAAAGATCAGTGTTGTAAGATGAGCTTGCTCAACTTCAAGAACTGGATAAGAATAATATCTTTTAATTGCATTGGTTGTCTAAGAAAACCTTCTAAAGTCTAAACTCATTAACTTAAATAAATTCACTAATAAGAAACATAAAGATTCATTTCAATAAAATTATATTTAAAAATTACCTTTTGTGATCATGTATCTCCCCTGCCAGGTAAGTCTTAACACAATAACTAAGTAATCGAGATGAAGTATATGTTAACCAGTGTGATGTAAGCATTCTTATTTCTATATGAAATCAGCACATTGTACCCCATAATTGAATTAATGTATACATGATCTATATGTTTATTATTTAATAAAAAAAGTTAAAAAATAATAAAAAAGTACCTTTTAAGCATCAGTAAAAGAGAAAGAAAACAATAGATAGACCACATAGAGGAAAAGAGTGGTCAGTGTATTAAACTTGAAATGTAACCAAAAAATTAAAAACATAATTTTCACATAAAGATGGAGGTGTTTCGCATCATAGTAATATATGATTTTTTGTTTTTTATTGAATAACCAGAAAAACAAAATGGAATGTAACATTTCCCCTTCGAGTATATTTTGCATTTAAACACTAAACTATACTACAATTTGTTTTGATTTGAAAAGAAGAAACATATCTGGGCTCATAACTTTTGACAATATTTGTTTCGTAAGCCAGAAGGATCATTATCCCTAACTGTGAAAGAGCAAACCACATTTAAACCCTTGAACTTGGTTTCTTGGGGAAAATAAGAAACAAATAAGAAGAAAACTGTCTTATTTTCAGTATTCAAGACTTTCCCGAGAGGCAATTACAACAGAATTTCCATTGTGAAAGGTCAAGGGGGCTAAAGAAACCAGAAACGTCAAGAAAGAGTATATGTGAGTAAATTATCTTTACCATTGCTACCAAACCTAATTCTATATGTTTCGATGATTGCCTTGAACAATGCTGTAGCTAGCTAATGGAATGCTCAAATATCCAACTATTATGTAATTGGCTCCATTTCTGAACTATTATGCTACACTAACCTGCCCTTCCACCACATCTCTTCACACATGCATCAATTTACTGATTTTATAACCCCCTTTATTCTCCCTCCTCTGGACCTCATTTAGAACTTTAAAATCTGCTTTTAAATGCAGCTTTGATACAACTCAAACTCATGTCCTCAAATAAGTTTTTTATTTCTCTTTTTTTAAAACTTAAATAAATCTCTTTTTTTCTTCTCTCTTTTTAAAGATATCACCTTTGGATATTTTGTATGGTTTTTACTATATTTACTTGATTTCAAATTCTAAGATTTGAACTGCTAGAAAGCAAGATATATTTTATCCACTTTGGTATACTCAACCCCCTAGTACAGTGCTTTTTTTCTACATAATTTCAGATGTTTTCAACTCTCCATTGCTGCACATAAGTTTACATAAGCGAACAAAATATCCAGGTAGGGAGACTTACTGAGCTAGATACAAAGAGCCAATTGTTCATTTGTGCAACCTCAGGTTTCCTTACTTACCAAAAGCAAGATCCTACTTTTGAAAATATTACATGTAGATTTCCTAAAAAATTATGTGTCCAGTGTTAAATATTCTTTTCTACTGAATTCCACAACCATCAGAGAAAAGATGGGAAACAAAAAATAACTCCAAATTCTTAAAATTAACTTGCAAAGTAAATGTTTTTGTTGGTTTGTTGTTTTATTTGTTTTGGTAACTAAAAATCTTGTCTTGGGCGGCTCCTGTGGCTCAGCAAGTAGGGCGCCGGCCCCATATACTGAAGGTGGCGGGTTCAAGCCCGGCCTCGGCCGAACTGCAAAACAAAAAAATAGCCGGGCGCTGTGGCGGGCGCCTGTAGTCCCAGCTACTAGGGAGGC
>CAUYON010068581.1:0-12474 GCA_963573935.1 Arctocebus calabarensis
CGCTGTCTCCCTGTGTCCCCAAAGGGAAGTTTCTGGGCAGATCCTGCCTGGCAGAGATGCCTGAAGTCCTCTCTCCCCAGTCTCACTGTGCCCAGCCGCAAGGAAGCTGTTACTCGTCCGCCATCTTGCTCCGCCCTCCTCCGCATGTTTTTACTTTCAATATTTCTCTCCTTATATTATTTTTTGTGTCATATAAATAGATTAAAAATATTAAAGTCTTTGTATTTTAACTGGAACATTTAATTCATTACATTTAATACTGTTATGGATATATTTTATTTTAAATTCACCATCATATTTTACTTTCTGTATTTATATTTATCTTATTTTTTAAAATTTTAATTTAATTAATTTATTTATTTTGAAACAGAGTTTTTGTTGCCCTTGGTAGAGAGCTGTGGCATAATAGTTCACAGTAATCTCAAACTCTTGGGCTCAAGCCATTCTCTTGTCTCAGCTTCCCCAGTAGTTGGGCGTACAGGTGCTTGCCACAACACCTGGCTATTTTTATTTTTATTTTTTATTTTTTGTATTTTTTGAGACAGATTCTCACTATGTCACCCTTGGTAGAGTGTTGGGCGTCACAGCTCACAGCAACTTCAAACTCTTGGGCTTAAGCAATTCTCTTGCCTCAGCGTCCCAAGTAACTGGGACTATAGGTGCCTGCCCCAACACCCAGCTAGTTTTTGGTTGTAGTTGTCATTGTTTGGCAGGACTGGGCTGGTTTCGAACCCGCCAACTCCAGTGTATATGGCTGGCGCCCTGGCCACTGAGCTACAGGCCCTGAGCCTCTTTTTTTTTTCTTTTTTAAACCTCTTAGAATGTGTAGCGAAATGACTCCTATAAAGGTAACATTTCTTTATTTACTGTGGTGATTTTAAGATATTTCTCTTTGTCTTTGGTATTCTGTACTTTTACAGTGATATGTCTAGGTATGGATTTCTTTTATCCTGCTTGGTATTTTGTTTGCTTCTTGAGTTTGTGAATTGGTATATTTTATCTGGTTCTGGAAAATTCCCATCCATTCTCTCTTTGAACATTTCTTTGGTCCTACCTTCTCTTCTCCTTTTCTTTCTTTCCTTTTTTTTTTTTGAGACAGAGTGTTACTATGTTGCCCTTGGTAGAATGCCGTGGCATTACAGCTCACAGCAACCTCAAACTCTTAGGCTTAAGCAAGTCTCTTGCCTCAGTCTCCCGAGTAGCTGGGACTATAGGCGCCCACCACAACGCCCAGCTATTTTTTGTTGTAATTGTCATTGTTGTTTAGCAGGCCTGGGCTGGGCTGGAACCCACCAGCCTCGGTATATGTGGCTGGTGCCCTACTCACTGAGCTACAGGCTCTAAGCCCTCTTCTCCTTTTCTAATTTAATATATGCTTGATGTTCTTATTCTGTCTTCTGTGTAAATTTTTTTCCCTTTTGAAACAAGAGTCTTGCTCTGTCACCCCAGCTATCATGCAGTGGCATTATCATAGCTCACCGCAACCTTAAAATCCTGGATTCAAGTGATTCTTTTTCCTTAACGTCCCAGGTAGTTGGGACTACAGGGAAATGCCACCATGCCTGGCTAATTACCGCATTTTTTTTTTTTTGAGACAAGAATCTCTCTATGTTGCCCTTAGTAGAGAGCTGTGGCATCACAGCTCACAGCAATCTCAAACCTTGGGCTTAAGCAATTCTCCTGCCTCAGCTTCCCAAGTAGCTGGGACTGCAGGCGCCCACCACAATGCCCAGCTATTTTTTGCTGCGGTTGTCATTGTTGTTTAGCTGGCCCAGGCCAGGCTTGAACCTGCCAGCCTCGGTATATGTGGCTGAGCCTACTGCATTTTTTTTTTTTTTTTTTTTGTACATATGAGGTGTGGGTCTTGCTCTGGCTGTTCTTGAACTCTTGACTTCAAGTGATCCTCCTCCCTCAGCCTTCTACCTTCTGTGTATTTTTTTTTTAAATCTTATTGTCTTTTGTGTTGCATTCTGGATATTTTCTAGAGATGTACTTTGTTGTTTCCTGATTTTCATTTAAACTCTTATCTACTCTACTTTAAAATCAATCCCTTAATTGAAAAAACCCATTTTCTTTTTTCTAGAGACAGGTTTTCACTCTGTTTTGTAGGCTAGAGGGCAGTGACACGATCATAGCTCATTTTAGCTTCAAGGCTAGGCTTTTTTTTTTTTTTTGAGACAGAGCATCAAGCTGTCACCCTGGTAGAGTGCTGTGGCATTACAGCTCACAGCAACCTCCAATTCCTGGGCTCAAGGGAGTCTCCTGCCTCTGCCTCCCAAGTAGCTGGGACTACAGGTGCCCGTCACAACGCCCAGCCATTTTTTGGTTTGCAGCTGTCATTGTTGTTTGGCGGGCCCAGGCTGGATTCGAACTCGCCAGCTAGGTGTATGTGGCTGGCACCTTAGCCCGTTGAGCCATAGGCACCAAGCCTCATTGTAGCTTCAAATTCTTGGCCTCAAATGATCCTCCTACCTTGGCCTCCCAAATGCTGGGATTACAAATGTGAACCATTGTGCTCGGCCTAAAATGCTTTATAATATAGCATAATATACGTGGAAAAGTACATCTGTCATAACAGTACAGCTTGAGGAATTTAACTAGTATATCTGTGTAATCAGCACTCACACAAGAAACAGAGCTACTGGTATCTTAAAAGTCCGGCCCCAGCCATTATTTCTTATAGAATAATCTGAATTTCCCCTGCGTAGATTAATATTACCTGTTTTGTACTTGTATAACTGAAACCATAAAGTAGGTACTTTTTTGTGTCTGGCGTTTTTCATTCAGCATTGTTTGTGAGACTCATTCATATTTTCTCATGTATTAGTGACTGTTCAGTCTTGTTATTGTTTAGTATTTTCTTGTGTTAATATAGCATGATTTAGGCTGGGCACAGTGGCTCATACCTGTAACTCTGGCACTCTGAGAGGCCAAGGTGGGTGGATTGCCTGAGCTTAGGAGTTTGAGACAACCAGAGCAAGAGCAAAACTCTGTCTCTAAAAAATACAGGCGTTGTGGTGGGCACCTGTAGTCCCAGCTACTTGGGAGGCTGAGGCAAGAGAATCACTTGAGCCCAAAAGTTTGAGGTTGCTGTGAGTTATGATACCATGGCACTTTACCGAGGATGACAAAGTGAGACTCTCCTAGGATGGGGGGCAGGCAGGGGGAAATGTATATATAGCACAGTTTATTCAGTCTGCTACTAATGGGCATTTAGGTTGTTTTTAATCTTTAGCCATGATGAATAGTGGTTTTATAAACATCGTAACATTCTTTTGTTAGACATATGGATACATGTCTGTTGTTACCTGAATTTTCAATATCTCTGTATGCATGAATATGTGTGGGTGTCTTTATTTACTTATTTATAGAAGTACTGTTTTTTTCTTCCTTGAATCTGCCATGTCATTATTTGTCATTTTCTGTTCCATCACAATCTTTTCTTTTTTTTTGTAGAGACAGAGTCTTACTTTATCACCGTTGGTAGAGTGCCGTGGCATCACACAACTCACAGCAACCTCTAGTTCCTGGGCTTAGGTGATTCTCTTGCCTGAGCCTCCTGAGTAGCTGGGACTACAGGCGCCCACCACAATGCCCGGCTATTTTTTTGTTGCACTTTGGCCAGGGCCGGGTTTGAACCTGACACCCTTGGTATATGGGGCCGGCGCCCTACTCACTGAGCCACAGGCACTGTCCCCATGACAATCTTTTCAAACTTACCCTGTTTTACTTCTTTAAACTCATAGTTCATGTCTGTTTATTATTATTTTTTAAATTTTTATTTTTATTTATTTATTTTTTTGAGACAGAGTCTTACTTTGTTGCCCTTGGTAGAGTGCCGTCATGTCATGTCTCACAGCAACTTCAAACTCTTGGGCTCAGGCAATCCTCTTGTCCCAGCCTCCCAAGTAGCTGGGCCTACAGGCACCTGCCACAATGCCCAGCTATTTTTAGAGATGGTGGTCTCGCTTTGGCTCAGGCTGGTCTTGAACTCGAACTTGTGAGTTCAAGCAATCTGCCCACCTTGGCCTCCCAGAGTACTGGGATTAGAGGTGTGAGCCACTGCACTCGGCCAACTAAAATTTTACTTTTAGTTGACTTTTTATTTATTTATTTGATACAGAATCTCACTCTGTGCCCTGGGTCAAGTGCCATGGCATCATCATAGCTCACAGCAACCTCAAACTCCTGGGCTTAAGCAATCCTCTTGCTTAGCCTCTTGAGTAGCTGAGACTTCTACAATGACCAGCTGGTTGTTCTGTTTTTAGTAGAGAAGGGAGTCTCATTGTTGCTCAGGTTGGTCTTAAACTCCTAAGCTCAGGCAATCCACTAGGCTCAGCCTCCCAGAATGCTAAAATTATAGGCATGAGCCACTGTACCTTGCCCATGTCTGATAATTATAGCATCTAAAGTTTTGGCTTGTCTATTTCTGATGTTTATAGTATTTTGCTTATTTTCACTCATCATGCTTTGTTTCTGTATGTGCCTTTCACTGTGCTTATAAAAAATACTTATAGAAGTAATTCAAGACCTAGAATGAAGGTGCCTTTCCTGCAGAGAGGATTTGCATTTGCTTCTGCAAAAAGCCTAGGGACTACTTTAAATTAAATTCACAGCTTGAAGGGTTTTTTTTGGACTATCCATTTGACGTGAATTCTGACTGTAAGTCCACGTGAGAGCTGATTATTTCTAGTTTATCCTTCTGGATAACCCTGAGTATGTGGCCCTTTGGGTTCCAGCTTAAAGTGAAGAGGGTCTCCTATTAGACTCTCCAGCTTGGAATAGCTGCAGGATTTTAATTTTGTTCCCTTCTCATTGAAAAGTTATTGAAATAAAAATTCAGAATTGCCTAGATTATCAAGTGACTTTAGGATAAAAGCAACTGCAGTTCTCTAATTGCCTCTATTTACCTTGGGGTTTTTGTTTTATTTCAGTTTTGGCCTATAATTATTTGCTATCTTGTAGCTCTCTAATGTTGTTAAGGGTTTTTTGTTTTTAACCTAGAATTTTTAGTTTTAGTGGTAGAATTGGTCTAAATTAGCCTGCTGTTGCTGAGGGTAACATGTTCTTGATTTATGTTTGAGAAGGGTATCTGTGGTTGTTGTGTAGGGAGTACTGCAGAGCAAATGGAAGGTAAGGGAGGGGCAAGGGCAGAAACAGGAGACCAGTTAGGAATCTCTTGTTACACTACAACAGAGAAAAGAAAATGGTTTAAATGAAGATCTACTTGGAAGAAAGGGGCAACAGGATTTGATGGTGATTTGATATGGAAGGTGACAGAAACAGGAGTAAGGGATATCTCGTGCATGAGCAGCAGGAAAAGTGTGGTGCCATTTCTTGGGATGGAGAAGACTGGAGGAGCAGGTTTGGCGAAATAATTCAAGAGTTCATTTGGAGAATGTTATGTTTCAGATGCCCATCAGGCACCCATGTAGGAATGTTTAGGGAAGGTGTTAAAGAGATGTGCTTGGAGTTCAGAATAGAGGTCTGGCCTAGAAATACGTATTTGAGGGTTGTTGGTTTATAGATGTCTTAACACCATGAGACTTAATGAGATCATCTGGGAAATGACTATAGTTAGAAAAAAAGGGGAAGTTGAAAGTTGAACCATGGGAACGCCAATATTTAGAGTTTGAAAGAATGAGGATTCAGTGGAGGAGGCTGAGGAGGGGTGGTCAGTGAGACAGGACACCCAAGAGAGTTGTGTTTCGAGAAGAGAATAATCAATGGTGTTATATGCTGCTGAAAGTTTGATTAAGTTGGTTTTTTATTTTTTTTTTTGAGACAGAGTCTCTCTATGTCACCCTTGGTAGAGTGCCATGACATCATAACTCACAACAACCTCAACCTCAAACTCTTAGGCTTAAGCGATTCTCTTGCCTCAGCTTCCCAAGTAGCTGGGACTACAGGTGCCTGCCACAATGCCTAACAATTTTTTTTTTTTTTGGTTGTAGTTGGCATTGTTATTTAACTGGCCCCAGCTGGGTTCGAATCCACCAGCCTCAGTGCTTGTGGCCAGTGCCATAACCACTGTGCTACAGGTGCCAAGCCTTGAGTAACTTGTTGTGAACTGAGAGTTGCTTATTGTATTTGGAAAACATTTAGTTTTTTGGTGGCTTTAATGAAAGCCAATTTAGTAAAGAGGTGGAAATAAAAGTTAGCTCAAAGATGGGCTCAAGAGAGAATGGTAAACTCAGGAGAGTTTAGCTATAAAGGAGAGCTGAGAAATGAAGCAGTAGCTGGAAGAGAATAGGGGAATGGGACTAAGGGAGAAGGATTCTTTGTATTAAAGAGGGAAATTCTTATAGCAGGTTTATACACTGATGAAGATTCTTCAGTAGACAAGAAGAGTTGATACAGAAGAATTGGGTACAATGCAAGAACATAGAGGAGAAAGGGAATACAGCACACAGGGAGAGTGGTTAATATGGACAGTTCATCCATAGTAGTAGGAGATTCAGGTTCAAGTGCTGTGGATTGGTAGTGGTCATAATGGGACAATGTTTCTATTTTCTCAAAGGAGCAAGATCACTTGGGGAGGACGGGGAGGAAGAAGAGTGAAGAAGGCTTGAAAAGTGAAAAATACTGGCTCATAGCACAGTGGTTACAGCACCAGCCACATACATTGAGGGTGGCGGGTTTCAACCCGGCCCAGACCAGCTAAACAATTGCAACAACAACAAAAAATAACTGGGCATTGTGGCAGGCACCTGTAGTCCCAGCTATTTGGGAGGCTGAGGCAAGAGAATCACTTAAGCCCAAGAGTGTGAGGTTGCTGTGAGCTGTCACGCCACAGCACTCTACCAAGGGTGACATAGTAAGACAGTGTCTCAAAAAAAAAAAAGCAAAAATACTGAACACACAGTTTGTTTCTTCCTAAATAAGATATCTTCACTTTCAGTTAGGAATTGGAGTAAATCAGTTAGATTTAAATTTTGAAAACTTCCTACCTTTATGTTGAACTACTTAAAATTATTTTTTTACTTTAATGTACAACAAATATTGGTTATAAAAGATTCATTAAGTAGAAATCCTGTCCCCTAAATGTGTTTAAATTAATTTTATAAAGTTATAAAAATATTTCTCTTTGAAAGACTATTTGGAACACAGAAAAAAAAGTCCTCCCTCCCCAATCATGTATATTCCTTTATTTTTTTATTTATTTTTTATTTTTGCAGTTTTTGGCTGGGGTCAGGTTTGAACCTACTATCCCCAGTATATGGGCTGGCACCCTACTCCTTGAGCCACAGGTGCCACAATCATTTATACTCCTACTACCCAAGAATAACCTTATTCTTAAGTTCTTTCTATTTTTTTCCTTTTTGATGGCAAGATGCTTATTTTTTAAAAGGTTAGTTATAATCATACTTTATAGGTAATTTGCCATTCTGTGCTTATCAGTTAAGCCCTATAAATATTTTCCCATGTTATTACATAGTTTACATGACCATCAAATAGTTGGGTCATTATTTGTTGAACAATACCCTATTCTTGGCCATTTAGGTTAACAATTTTTAGTTGTTCCATGTAATTATTTTGAGTAAATGCTCCTAAGAAACTCATTGTGTGCCTTTCATTACTTGATCAGCTGTGGCACATTTTTTTTGAGTCATATAACTTAGAGAGTAATTCTAGCTTGACTTTTCATTGTGATTTCACAGTCACACTGTGCTAAAGTAAATTCTTAAGCCAAGCTCTGTGGTGTATGCCCACAGTCCCAACTATTTGGCAGGCAGAGGTAGGAGGATCACTTAAGCCCAGGAGTTCCAGGCCAGCCTAGGCAACAAAGGGAGACCCTGTCTAAAAAAAAAAAAAGCAAACAAAAAACATTAAAGCTGAAGCAAAGAAACATTGTGTATCTTGGCAGTTTCGTTACAACTGTAAGAGTTTAATTTTATGTCAAACTTTAGAGTGTGTATACAAAGTGAGAAATATTACATATTTTCAACAGGTTGATCAGAGGATTAGTTTTGGATCATGGTGCCCGACATCCAGACATGAAGAAGCGAGTAGAAGATGCATTTATCCTTACTTGCAACGTGTCACTAGAATATGAAAAGACGTATGTATTAGTTTCTGTGTAACTTCTGGAATTGTTTTTTCTAAAAGTGTTATTAAATCTTTTTCTGTCCTCCCAGATCTTTAGTATAAACTCCTTTTTTCCATCCAGCCTCCCTTTTCTCTCCTGTCTTTGCTAGCTTGTTTTTATTAATCTTTCAGAGAGGTGAGCTCTGGTTTCTTTTATAAGACTGCAGAAGAGAAAGAGAAATTGGTAAAAGCTGAAAGAAAATTTATTGACAATAGAGTCCAAAAAATAATAGACTTGAAAGACAAAGTCTGTGCAGAATTCGATAAAGGATTTGTTGTCATTAATCAAAAGGTGAGAAAGTTTCGATTTTAATTCCTTGTAAATGTTCTTTAGCATTCTCCAAACTGTGTTGTATGGACCCCTAGAAGTCTCTAACACCTTTTTAGGGAATCTGTGTTGTCAAAACTATTTTTGTAATAGTAATGAAAAAAATCTTTATCAAGTGTCTTCAAAAAAAGAAAAAAATACAAATGTACTGACATTCGCCAGGATGGTGAAAAATTAGTATAGTAGGTAAAACTTGTGGCACCTTAGTACAAATCAAAGCAGTAAGGCCAAACTGTACCAGTTAGTCATTGCATTTTTTATTGACACATCGCCACATACTTGTAGTTATAAAAAAAAATGGAAGTTTCATTTAACATTGTCTTGAGGAAGTATTAAAATGTGTTAATTTTATTAAACTTTGATCTTTAAATATGTATTGTTTTATTTTATGCAATTAATTATTTAATTTTGGAGACAGGGTCTCACTCTGTTGCCCAGGATAGAATGTAGTGGCATATCATAGCTCACTGCAGCTTCACACTCCTAAGCTCAAGTGATCTTCCTGCGTCCATCTTTCAAGTAGCTGGGAGTAACCCAGCTAATTTTTCTATTTTTTTGTGGAGACAGGAACTTGTTCTTGCTTAGGCTAGTCTCAAATTCTTGATCTCAAGGGATCCTCCTATCTTGGCCTCTGAGAGTTCTAGGATTATGGGCATGAGCCACCGTGCCTTGCCTAAACATGTACCCTTTTGTAATTCTATGTGACATATGAAGTACATACAAAGCACTTTTGCTATATAGGAAAAGTCTTGTGTAGCTGTTTATTTGGCCACTTTTTTATGGAGTGCAATTTTTGCTTGAAGGAATGACTGACAAACTATTATTATTTAGAATATGGATATTTGGAAGGTTTTTCTCAAAAATGAATGAAGCAATCCTGTTACTTCAAGGAAAACAACTGCAAATATTTATTGTCAATAACATTTCAACTTTCAAACAAAAATTAGGATTTCAGAAAACTTGTATCTGCCACTGTGAACTTGACAGCTTTCCAATACTTAAAAGACTTTTCTGATGGCTTAGCACATGTAGCTCAGTGGATAGGGTGCCGGCCACACACACCAGGGCTGGTGGGTTCAAACCTGGCTGAGATTGCTTAATGACAACTACAACAAAAAAATAGTCGGGTGTTGTGGCAGATGCCGGTAGTCCTAGCTACTTGGGAGGCTGAGGCAAGAGAATCGCTTAAGCCAAGAGTTTGCTGTGAGCTGTGATGGCACAGCACTCTACTGAGGGCAACAGAGTGAGACTCTGTCTCAAAAAAAAAAAAAAGACTTTTCCAATAGTATTAGTGATGAAATTAACGAATGTAATTTTTTTTCACACTATAATTATGAAATGTGTCAACATTTGGAAGTTTTGCCTAACTCAGTGAATCATTATTTTCTAAATGACTAAAAAAATGCACGATTTTATAAAATCATGCATGGATAAATTATTGAAAGCATAGGGAACACAAGTAGATTTTAACGTGGGATAGAATGAAAAGTTTTTTGATAGTAGTTTCTTTTTTTTTTTTTTTTTCCGAGGCAGAGCCTCAAGCTGTCACCCTAGGTAGAGTGCTGTGGCATCACAGCTCATAGCAACCTCCAATTCCTGGGCTCAAGCGAGTCTCCTGCCTCTGCCTCCCAAGTAGCTGGGACTACAGGTGCCTACCACAATGCCAAACCATTTTTTGGTTGCAGCCACCATTGTTGTTTAGCAGGTCGAGGCTGGATTTGATCCCGTGAGCTCAGGTGTCCGTGGCTGGCGCCTTAGCCCGTTGAGCCACAGGAGCTGAACCTTGATAGTAGTTTCATATTGAAATTTGCCTTCCAGAAACTACTTGTTGAGTTTTTTTATGTTAGCAAAGAATATCCATAGTTATCTGAAAAGGTCATTAAAATATTCCTCTCTTTTTAATATTTATATGTGTGGGGCCATATTTTCTTCATTTACTGAAACCAAAACAATATATCATGACAAATGGAAAGCAGAAACAGAAAGAAAATCCATCTACCTTCTATTAACACAGATATAAAAGAGATTTGAAGAACTCTCTCACCATATATATTTTTGTTTTGAAAAGTATCATGAATTTTAATTAAAATGTTATTTATGTTAATATAAAATGAGCTTAGGCCAGGCGCTATGGCTCACTCCTATAATCCTAGCACTCTGGGAGGCCAAGGTGCGTGGATCGTTTGAGCTCAGAAGTTTGAGATCAGCCTGAGCAACAGGCTGAAACCCAGTCTCTACTAAAAATGAAAAACTGAGGCAAGAGGATTGCTTGAGTCCAAGAGTTTGAGGTTGCTGTTAGCTATGATGCCATGGTACTCTACCAAGGGCGACAAAGTGAGACTCTGTCTCAAATATACACACACACACACACACACACACACACACACATACTGATAAATGAATAAAAATAACTGAATAAATGAATCAAAAAAATTTTTTTGAGACAATCTCTTGCTCTCTCACCCTGGGTAGAGTGCCGTGGCATTATCATTGCTCACAGCAATCTCACTTTGCACTCAAGCAATCCTTTTGCTGCAGCCTCCTGAGTAGGACTACAGGCATGTGCCACCATGTCAGGCTAGTTCTTCTATTGTTAGTACAGATAGAGTCTCACTCTTGCTCAAACTTCTGAGCTCAAGCAATCCATTGGCTTCAGCCTCCTAGAGTGGTAGGATTATAGGTCTGAGCCATCATGCCAGGCCAGGAATTAAATATTTTTTAGATGTCTCAGATTTAATTTATAATATTATACAGTTATAGGTAGAATTCACATAAAGAAAAGCTCTTAGGTCTGTTAATAATTTTTAAGAACATTAAGTGGTGCTGAGACCAAAATGTTTGAGAAAAACATTAAAACATGTTTATAACTTTTATGCTAATTTGATTATAGGGAATTGATCCATTTTCCTTAGACACTCTTGCAAAACATGGAATACTAGCTCTTCGCAGAGCAAAAAGGAGAAATATGGAAAGGTAAAGTTGCAGATAATTATGTATCCTAAGTTTTTTAGCAGAGTGAATTGAAATTATCCATGTGTATTCCTTTTAGCTTATATGTAAGTGTTGTTGAGATAAATAATAGTATATAATTTCAAAGTTTTTCCTTAATTGTAGTAAATAATTGAACTGTTACAAATAAAGATTTTTAACTTGAGAACTTTGTTGGAGTATAAGAAAGGGTCTCATCTTCTTAAAACAGATTTTAAAACAATATATCAATAATACAATATAATATAATCTCACTTATATGTGAAATCTAAAAAATTGAATTTATATAAGGGCTAGAGTGTTGGGGAGGTGTTGGTCAAAGAATACAAAGTTTTAGTTAGAAGGAATAAGTTCAAGAGTTCCATTATACAACATGACAACTATAGTTAATAACAATATGTTATATTCTAGAAAAATGCTAAAAGAGTAGGTTTTAAGTGTTCTCACCAACAAAATGATAATTATGTGTGGTAATGCATATGTTAGTTAGCTTGACTTAGCCATTCCACAATGTGTACGTATTTAAAAACTTCATGTTGTACACAATAAGTATATACAATTTTATTTGTCAATAAAAGTAATCTTCAAACAGTACATTATGGTTATAATAGTTTTCTGCCTTAGATATCTTTCCACCTTTAAGAAATTAGTGTTTAGGCTTGGTGCCTGTGGCTCAACGGGCTAAGGCACCAACCACGTACACCTGAGCTGGCGGTTCGAATCCAGCCCCAGGGCCCGCCAAACAACAATGACGGCTGCAACCAAAAAATGGCCGGGCATTGTGGCGGGTGCCTGTAGTCCCAGCTACTTGGGAGGCGGAGGCAAGAGACTCGCTTGAGCCCAGGAATTGGAGGTTGCTGTGAGCTGTGATGCAATGGCACTCTACCCAGGGTGACAGCTTGAGGCTCTGTCTCAAAAAAAAAAAAAAAATCCTAACAAACAGAATCCAGCAACACATCAAACAAATTATACACCACGACCAAGTGGGCTTTATCCCAGGATCTCAAGGCTGGTTCAATATACGTAAATCCATAAATGTAATTCAGCACATAAACAAATTAAAAAATAAA